>VDFB02262021.1:0-24675 GCA_007258455.2 Sequoia sempervirens | reverse complement strand
AAAATCAAACCATCATCAAAATAATTGAGACAAAATCCTTGAGAACATTATCAAAAACACCTTTGGCTAGGTATGTGTAAATGCATCCTTTTGCATATGCTTAGTCAAAGTTATCAAAATCATCTTGTCTAGCTTAGTGTATGTAGATGAATCCTTCTCCATATGCTTAGTGAAAGAATCATCTTGTTTGAGTAGGTGTGGGTAGATGCATCCTTCTCCTCACACATACTCAAATTATCATCCTTTGGAAAAAGCTATCCCTTAGATCATCATCCAACATTTTAGGATCCTTTTGTTCAAAAATCCAAATCCAAATCAAAAGAAAAATCAAAAGTCAAGGACAAAAATCTCAAAATCTCAAAATCTCAAAATCCAAAATCAAAATCCAAAGTCCTAAAAAGCCTAGTGTCTCATTCAAGATTGATCAAAAGTCAAAAGCATCCATATCATCCATCCCTAACATCATCATCATATCATCACCTTTGATCCTTAAAAGCATCCTAAAAACTTTCACTTTGGGACATAAAATAGAGATCAATCCAAAGAATCAAGAGATTTCATCTCCCATATTCTTGATCCTTGTTTTATGGTCCAAACAAGATCTCAATACAAGAAGAGTATGGAAGCCAACAAAGAAACATCCACTTCAAGTGACCTTAGCCAAACCAATGCAGAAATGAATCCAACAGAATCGAGCAACCCATTGACCCTCTCATCATAACAACATCCCCAAGAAGAAAATCAAGGAGAGGACCTCACTTTCAGAATGTCTCATGAGGAAATGGTAGAAATGCTCCAAAATCTAGACAACCATAGAATCATCAACATTATGATGAGACTTAACCCCTCATTGTACATGCTTGAACTAGCAAAACAAGGGGCCAAGTTGCCGTCGAATTTTTATGTAAGTACTATCGTGGACACATCATTTCCCCCAATCTCATCCACCATCCCCATCTCATCTACACCTCCATCCCAAAACATCACACAAAACATTCCACAAATCACAACATCATTTGCTCCAACCCATCCCAATGTCAACAAGGGAAATGCATTTCTCAATGCTCTTCAATCACATCCCCTTGTTAATAATCAAAGTTTGGACGCAAACACCACATTGGAAAAAAATATACCCGAAAAACCATTACACAAGAATGTTCCTCTCACATTCCATCATGATCCATCATCATCATATTTTCATGCAGCACCACAAACACCTCTTCTCACAAATTCACAAGAAGAGGGAGATACGTTCGAACTAGGGGGCTTATTCGACACCATGATGTTTTCACAACAACTCATGCCCCTCACCTTTCCACCTCTTTCGCCATTACCATTATCATCTGCACCACTCCTTGGTTTAGGGCTTCCTCCCCTATCAAGTATCAATCAAACCTACATCCCAACCATCAATCAAAGCGTTGCACCAAACACTCAAAATTTATCATTGATATTGCAACAACAAATGATAAACACACAAGCAATGGCAACACCATCAAACACACCTCTCACATCACAAAACATAGTCTCTCAAGGACCCATCACATCAATACCATTATCCAACATGCAAAACATCAACACAACATCATCATCTATCACCATTCCAAATCCACCACCACCTCCACCACCACCAACATTCACCATATCAAGCCAATATGATGCAACATTGCAAGCTACTTTTCAAATAGGATACCAACAAGTCTAGAAACAAAAAGCTGTGCAACAAGCTCCCAAAGTTGCACAAGCTGCCAAAACTACACAAGCCACAATACAAGTGTAGCAAGCACAACAAGCCCAAGCTTTATTGCAACAACAACAACAAGAAGCTTCCCAAGCTGCACAAGCTGCACAAGCACAAAGAGTCATGCAAGTACAACTCTTATTACAGCAACAGGACGCACAAGCACAAGCTGCACAAGGACAAATTCTTGCACAAGCAGCGCAATTGCAGGCATATCAACAAGCATTGAAGCAATACCAAGAGCAACAAGAAGTAGCAAAATTGGTAGCCAAACAACAAGCATTGTGGGAACAACAACAAGCATTGTTGGAGTAGTAACAAGTGCAACAACAAGCCCAAATCCTAGCACAACAACAACAAGATCAATAGCAGGCATCGTTCATACAAAAGCAAGTAGAAGCCTACTTTGCTCACCATAACATGCAGATACCATCAAACAACACACCAACCAGCCCATCCATCCAACCCATAACCCAAACCACACCTCAAAATACTTTCATCCCACACCCTGATCCGCAAAGTGATGTGATGACACAACTCAAGTTGCTCTAACAACAAGTGCTTGACCTTCAATCAAGGTGAACAACTAAAACGCCAAGCAACTTTTGTCCCTATCCATTTGATAGGAGCCTAGACATGAAACCATTCCCCAAAGGATTTTAAATCCCAAAATTTGACAAATATCAAGGGATGGGAAACCCTGAAGATCACATCAGGGAATTCTAGGTTCATTGTATGGAAGTCACATATGATGATACGTATCTGATGCGGCTATTCCTTAGGAGCTTGGCAGGTCCCACTATAGAATGGTTCTCTCGCTTACCCATAAGCATTAGAACATTCCAAGAAATCAGAGATGAATTCATTAGGAATTACACATGTAACATTACAATGGATGTCAGTCTCGAATAACTCTATGCTCTAAAACAAGGAAAGAATGATTCTTTCGCCTCATTCCTTCAACGATGGTGATCCAAGGCCAATCAGAGCAAGTGGACCATGCTAGAAGAACAAGTCTACATAATCATAACCAACCTTGAAAGATGCCTATCATTTCATCTCAAGGTTTAGGGAATCACCACATATGAACAATTGATCTCCAAGGCGCTCATCATTGAAAGAGCCCTTGTGACCCAACCTGCCAAATCAACGTCATATCATGAGCCACAAAATAATCATCCACCATCAAACTACAATGATAAACCTTGTACATGGGAAAGAAACACGAACATCACTAATGATGGCATCGTCAATGCCAAGGTGGTCATTAGTGGTCCATGCCAACATACACCCACACCGAAAATCCAAACACAACATCAAAACACTCATCACACAACATATCAACCTAATAACAATCCAATCGTCAACAATCTCAATGACCAAAGGGGACTAACACAACACAAAACTTATCCAAAATGCAAATACGCTATTTTGGGGGAACCATTGGAGGACATAATGAAAAAATTGATTGATGAAAGACTTATCAAACCTCCTACATTCAAAAACTACCAAGAACCTAATGTCAAACCTCCATAGTATAATGAGAACCAACTTTGAAAATTTCACAAAATCAAAGGTCATACCATGAACAGCTGCATGAGACTCAAAAATATCATCCAAGATCTTATCGACAAGAAAATCATAAACGTGGAAACACCCACAAGAAATCAAGATCTTAAAATCTACATGAATCTGATGCCAAATCATGGCAACAAAGGGAATAAAAATGATAAAGGGAAGGGAAGTGTAAATCATGTATACGAAACAGTCATTGCTTCCCTAAATGAGGACTGCATGGTCATCACCATCAAGGGTGCCCATGCTGAAGATTGTGGAGTCACCACAAGAGGTGGCAAAGTCACCATTGCTGGATCATCCCAACCTCACAGAGTCCCTTCATCTAGAGCCATTCGGCATTCCTACAATGTTGTAGAGAAACTCAAGAGAATTCCAACACACATCTCCATCATGGAGTTGTTAAAAATCTCATCAGCGCATAAAAATATCCTTGAGGAAGCATTAGCCTCATCCACTATCCCCGCAGATCTCGATGCAGAGCAATTCCAAGCTATGGTTAGAAATATCATAACACCTAATCTCCTTACATTCTCTAACCAATATTTCCCTGCCCAACCATCTCACAACTACGCACTTCACTTGGAAGCCATTGTAAACAAAAGAAAAATCAAAAGGGTCTTGGTCGATGGAGGTGCAAGTTTGAACATCTGTTCTCTTAGCCTCACCAAGCAATTAAAAATATCAGAAGATTCCATCGACAAAGGCAAGGGCATCACAATCAGAGCATATGATGACCAAGAAAGAGTGTCTCAGGGCACAATTAAGCTCCCTATCCAAGTAGGGCCAACACTCATGGAAACCACATGTCAGGTCTTGGACCTTGAATTTCCATACAATATCCTCCTAGGATGCCCATGGATTCATGTGATGAAAGCCGTAGCATCAACCTTCCACCAATGTGTGAAATTCACACATAATGGACAAGAGGTTACCATCCATGGAGATCCTGAGCCATTTTCATATTGCAAGAGTCTTGAGGCCAAGTATTACAAAATCCCCCAAGTGCCAAAAAATGATGAGGGACCATCCACACAATACATCGATCCCACCACTCTCATGTCCATTTTTGTGATAGAGACACCCGCCATTCCCACCATATCCAACATTAAACTCATCATCCAAGATGATGGTTGTGGAAGTTACAGGCTCCCTAACAATGCTTTTGTGATAGGAGAGTTACCACAATCTCCTAGATCACGGGGATGCCCACAAGAAAATCAAGCTTCCACATCACAAACATATCCTGAGGATTATCCCGAATTCACAAGATGGGGAGACCATGGTCATGAGGTCATTGAAGTAGATCCATCTCACATGTTGTATCAAGATGAAAGACCGGCAGCTAATTTACCAATGTATGAAAGAAGCAAAGGCCTACACATGATGCTTGCAATGGGCTATGACCGAAATCAAAGACTAGGACAAAATGACAATGGGCTCATGATACCTATCATGCCTAAGACGTGACCCATAACAAATCTTGGTCTTGGATGTGCCACTCTGAGAATAACCATACATGGTTGAAGTCCTCCGTTTAGAGCTGCTAATGTTTCTCCTCAACCAGTACTAGTACAAGTACATTCACCAATAGTCACAGGTAGGGACACACATGATTTTATAACTGAGCCATATATTAGTAGCAATGACGAAGATACCTTATCCAATCTACCTAGGCTATTTGAAGATACCACCCTATGTATGATTAGTAGCATATCCTTTGAACCAAATAGTCAAAATCATGAGATTCGTTTAGTCTACCCCCAACTGATCAACTATTACCAATGAGGACCACCAGTTCTTGATACATTTGAAAATGATGAAGCACTCTCAAAATTCATGGGATTGAGGGATAACATTCCAAATGGAGATCATAAGGTAGGATTTATAATGGAGTTGGACACACACGCCTATTATGGGGAAACGATTGAATCCTTCAGTCACAAAAGTGAGAAACTAAGAATCATATCCAAGTCCTTGAGTGAAAACCACACTATGGCACTCTCTGACAAGAAAATAGTAAAAGGAAAGGATGTATCCAATGGTGAAAACCTCTCTGAGGCACCCAAGGATGAAGGATTCAATCTTCCTCTAAGAGCTATTCATCAAGAGAAGTCAACAGTCTTGGCCAAAAAATGCAATCTGGTCAACATAGGAACATAGGAGGCCCCACACATCACATTTTATGCGGAATCACTATTATCAGAAGAGAAAAAACTCCTAGCAGTATTCCTAAAGTAGAGACAAATAAACTTCACATGGAGTTATGCTGATATGCCAGAGATAGATCTAGAGACAATTGTCCATCATTTAGCAGTATATCCAGAAGCAAAACCGGTCAAACAAAAGCTTTAAAAGATGCATCCTCAAATAGCCTTATTAGTCAAAATGGAGTTCAAAAAGTTGTTAGATGCAGGATTTATCCAACCAATTGATTATCCAGAATGGGTATCAAATTTAGTAGTTGTTTCAAAACCCGATGGAGCTATCAGAATCTATATGGACTTCAGATATTTGAACAAGGCATGTCCCAAGGATAATTTCCCACTTCCCAATATCGACATGATAGTTGACATGAGAGCAGGGCACGAGATGCTATCACTGATGGACGACTTTTCAGGATATAATCAGATCATGATAGCAAAATAAGATCAACATAAGACAACTTTCACTTGTCCATGGGGGACCTACTACTAGAACATGATGCCATTCAGCCTAAAGAATGTAGGAGAAACCTATCAAAGGGCCATGAGATGATTCACAAAATAGTCAAAGACTATGTCGATGACATTCTAGCTAAGTCAAGAAAAAGATAAGATCATATAGCAACCCTAAGTGCTATCTTTGACAGATTGGAGGAATACAAAGTTAGACTAAATCCCAAGAAGTACATCTTTGGCGTACAATCAGGTAAAATTCTAGGATACATAGTCTCCATGATGGGTATCGAGGTGGATCTGGCAAAGGTGAAAGCAATCCTTGAGATGGAAGCACCAAAAACATTAAAACAACTAAGAGGCCTCCAAGGTTGACTTCAATCCATGCAATGATTCATAGCACAACTAGTAGATAAGCAGAATCCATATTCTCACCTACTCCACAAAGGGGTAGTGTATAAATGGGACACAAAATGCGAAGAGGCATTCAACAAGATCAAGGAATATCTACTGACACCACTAGTGTTAACACCACCTATCCCGAGAAAGCCATTGATCTTATATGTGTCAGCAACAACAGCAACCCTTGGAGCTCTTCTTGCTCAACATGATGAAAATAGAACAGAGAGGGCTATCTACTATATTAGTAGGACAATGGTTGGCCACGAGCTAAATTACTCATTCATCGAGAAAGCTTGCCTTGCAGTAGTGTTTGCATCCCAAAAATTCAGACACTACATGTTGGCACACAAGATAAAGCTCATTGTGAAAATTGATCCCCTCAAGTATCTCCTATCAAAGGCAATGCTCATAGGAAGAATGGAAAATGGGTAATGATATTGTTAGAGTATGACATTGAGTATGTTGAGTGAAAAGCCATTAAAGGTCAAGTTATTGTAGATCAACTAGCAGAAGCACCTATGTATTCTGAGAATCCCCTTGTCTCATAGTTTCCAGATGAGTCTATTTTTAACCTCAATGTCATTGATCACTAGAAACTATACTTTGACAGCTCATATACACAACATAGATCAAAAGCTGGTGTCTTCTTCATCACCCCACAGGGGGACTGCATACCAAGGTCATACAAACTAGCATTTCCTTGCACAAATAACATAGCAGAATATGAGGCTCTGATTATAGGTCTCAGGATAGCAGTACAATGGAATATCATAGCTCTCAAGGTCTATGGAGACTCACAGTTGATCATAAATCAAGTCAATAATGAATATCAGATTAAGGATGATAAGCTCACTCCATACAAGAAATTGGAGACTGTAAAGGAATCCTTCATTGACATAACATTTGAGCATATTCCAAGAACCAACAATAGAGTAGCAGATGTGATGGCGACAATTGAATCCTTGCTGAATATCCCTAACAATGTCCCAAGATACAAATTTCTGATTGAGCAGCTTCTCATTCCGCATTGAGGGTGTCGGGTGGAGTGTTCGTGTGTGAAATCGCAGTCAGTGATCCTTGATACCATGACATCTACATATCTTCACATAGGATTCATACCCGGTGGGCCTCCCATCAAACCCTAAAATGAACCTTTATCAAAAAGGCATCTGAATTTGTCATCCTAGGTGATGCATATATTGGCAGAAGCATAGAAGGTACCTTGCCACGATGTCTAAATGTTGAGGGAAGCGATGCTTAGAAAGCTCCTAACAAAGGTTCACGTGGCCTGCATAGAGTAGGCTTGGTGCCGGCTGGGGCATGAGGTCATTAAAACTGTGGAGAGGAGATGAATGTGCTCAAAGAGGTGTTTGATATTGCTGGCAGGGGGACCTCATCATCCCATGTCTGGAAGCTACTGCAGGTCAATGCTGCATTTTCCCACCATGGTGCAGGGGTTCTGATCTCATTTGGAAAGAATAGCTCCACACACCTGTCCAGTGACATAAATTCCTAAAATTTATAATTTTTGTTTGCCGGGGTGCAGGGTGAGAAAGGAACCACTTTTATGAAAATACCATGCTGGAATGAATCCAGGTGCATCTTCAAACCTCCTCCATATTGGTGCATGATGCACAGTGCCCTCCCAAGGTATTGGACAGCATTCAAAGGCAAGGGTTCCAGGCTTGTGCCATTCAAAATCCGGCCAAGCTGCCACTTCCTGCTACATCTTTAGAACGTGACGTGAAGTCTTGGGGCAATGCTCTCGAGAATCTCCGAGAAAGCAGGTCGGCGTGGTGGTATTGCTTGCAATCACCTCGAGAATAGCAAGCACATTCTGTGATTTAGGTGTATACCCATTGAGATTGAGCTCCCATCCCTCAAAATATCATTGCAAAATCTCATCACTGATGATGACTATTGGGTATCAAGATTAAATGAGTTGGAGCTACTAGGTGAGAGAAGGATAGATGCTTTAAATCACCTACAATTCTACCAAAATAGACTCAAACGAAGCTACAACAAGAAAATTAGAAGCAAGACTTTCCAAGTCAGAGAATTCTTCTTAAAAGAAAATCAGAAGAATGTCTCGATTCCTAGCAGAAAAGGCAAGTTCGAACCCAATTGGTTAGGACCTTTCATCGTCATAGCAAGCTATAAATCAGGGGCATATCAGCTATCAACACCCAAGGGAGAAACTATGTAGGAGCTAATGAATAGCTCCCATCTCAAAAAAATTTATTCCTAATTCTTTCAAGGTATAGAACCAAAAAATCCAAAAAAATTAGAAAAAGTCTTGAAAAAATGGTTACTTCAGCAAAAACCTGGCAAACAGGGTTCTTGGTAAAAACAAAAAAATTGAAAAAGAAAAAAAATAGAAAAAAATCAAAAAAAGGATAAAAAAAATTGTCCTCTAGTGAAAACCACTTCGATGGCACTTTGGGCAAGTACCTTGGTGAAAACCTGGAAAATAGGCGCCTTGTGTAAATAAGCACTTTCCATCCACCAGGACCTTTATGGCTTAATCTGCATCATCCATCCATTTCACTTCCATCATCCATCGCATTCAGGTCTTCATCCATCACTCATCCACTTACATCTGCACCATAGCTTGGTCCTATTTTCGTATTGTGATCCCTCCTAGTACTACTCGGCCCATCCTCAAGGTCAGTTTGTCCTACCTTTATCAGAGTAGTTGGTGCAGGAGCACCCAATGCCTTCAAGGAGATCTTCAAAGGTCAGAAGTGTGCAGGGGTCAGGAGGACCTTTCCATCAAATCAAAACATCAACTATGACCTTTTAAAGCCTATAATGGCATTTGGAAAGGATAAATGTGTTAAGAGAGTCAACTGTCCTAAGGGTCCTGATAAGGACCCTAGGGCCAAAATGCTATGTAAATGGGATTGTCATGTTCTAGGGGTTTAATTAGTAATATAATGCTTTAATTAGGTCAAATAAGGTTAGATATTGAAGATCCAATAGTTTGTAGGTGGTAGATTTTAATAAGTTTCAAGTTTGTAAATTCAAATTTTCAAAAATCCACCTTTGGGTGGGAAGGTGTGTTTAGGGTGTTTTAGCAATAGTTAAGCATTCTTTTCAATCCCAAATAGTTGGATCAGTTGGGAAAAGGATATACAAAGCCAAAATAATCATTTTTAAGGAGGTTGGGCATGTGGAGAAGTGATTGTACGGACTGTTCTTAGAAAAAATAGAAAAACTTCAGTTTTTGCATCTTTTTGTGTTCTTTTTGATGTTCTATTGATTCCTATTGAAATTTGATTCATTTTGATGGCTTAAGGACTTGCATTTACATGATCTAAGACCTTTGTATGCTATGAAAGTCAATAGAAATCAATTTTTGGTACAAAACTTCTGACTATCCTCAAGGAAACACAAAATTTGCACTAGTTTTGAGGGTTTTTCATGAGGAATGATCCATTTCATGGGAATATATGACTGAGACCAATGAAATGGATCATAATTAACTTGTATCATATCAATCTAGCAACCTAAATTGTAGGAAAGAGGAATCAAGTGGTGTACACCAAGAAATTAGAGTGAAAAATACTTGAAGATGGAGGCTAGGGTATAGCAGTAGAAGATCTACCTTAAGGAGGGGTATTTTTTTTTAGTTGCAATAGTTGATACATGTTGAATTAATGGTGAAAAGTCTAAAATTAGGATTTGGAAGTGTTTGGAAATCCTAGAACCAAGAAGCCCTAGTTTTGAGGCAAGTTTTGGAGGGTTTTGTGGTTGAGCATGTTAGGGGTGTCATAGAAGCCTAAAAACTTGGAATCCTTAAGGCACTATTGAAAGTTTCATGGTCAGGGGTTGAGTTTAAAGAGGGGTTGCTTTGGAAAAGAGGGCTAATTAGGCCTAGTTTTTTAGGAAACAACCGATTTTGGTTGGTGAGTTTTGAAACAAGTGCCATCAGGGAGTTGATATGTTGTTTACCATCATAAAACAAAACTTAATCAGACACTAGATTGGGAGTTCCTTTGGAAGGTTTGTGAGAAAAGCCACAAATCCTTCGCTAGAGGCCTAATTGGGCTAGAAGGCTACTTAAGGAGCAAAGGTGAGTTTTGGTCTAAGACAGAGGGTTAGGGCTTGAAAACCATTCAAGTCAGGTTAGGTTGAGCCCTTTGAGATCACTCTAATGGTTTGGAACCATAAGGGAAGCCAATAAGTCATGAATGCAAAGTTGAGGCCTTATCTCCATGTTGGCGCCTAGATGAAAGGTTGAGAGTGAATCATTGTTAGTCTTGTCACTTGGTGTTTCTTTCAAAGTCCCTAACCCTCTACATCAGTAGTCTATTACATCACATTGGGGGCACATTCTCATTGGATTGGATTCGTGTATATTCTTAAAGTCCTCAAATTAGAAAATTCAAAAATGTCAAAACATCAGAAAATCAAAAAATCCAAAAACATTCAAAACATATCAAAATCCAAAAATAGGTCAAAAAGTCATTCAAAAAGTCAAAAATAGGGTCATCTTGTCAAACTACATCATCTCTGAGCTTGAACATAGGCAAGGTTGATCTTTGATCATCCCCCAAGACATTTAGGTTAGTCCTATAGGAGTTCATCATAATAAACTGACATTTCATCTGTAAATCGGTCAAGTCATCAGTCAAAATATGTGGTCTCTGCGTGTATAACATAGGTAAGGCTAATATGTCGATCAACCCTCGAGACCCCTAGGATAGGTCTCTAGGTTAGTTTCTTGGTCAAAATCTCAGAAAATCCCAAAAACATTGGAAAACCAAAAATAAAAACATTTGTAAAACTTCAAAAAATACCAAAAATAGCCTCAGAACATTACAAAACATCAAAAACATCCAAATATTTGAGAAATATCCATCTCATCTCACTTATACCTGCAATAAACATTACTCATAATAAACTTATCATCATCAACAACCTTTGGTGAAACAATTAGAAACAAGTCTAGTAGGTTAAAGGGATAAACCCAAAAATGTCAAGTCATAAGTCTAAGTTAGTACGTAAGCAAGCTGGTTATCTCTTCGTATTGGTAACTCATCATCTTAATTGGTCCCATATCAATCATCCCTTATAAATGAAATGATGTGCTGCCATCCACTAACATGTCCTAGGATGAATCCTTCCTACAATGAGCATTATCTTTTGGCAATAAGTTTCATTCATCATCCTTAGAAAACATATCCTTTTTCCATTAGTGGTATTGAAGAGCATCAGTTTGTTTGTTTACTTGGTCTTTATCTTTTTAACTTATCTTATTTGCACTCATTCCAAGGACGTCTTGATGATATCCCAAAACAACGGATTTAGAGAAATACGAATGGGGGCAATAATCATTATGTTTTATCTACTGTGCTTGTTGGGCATTCTTGTAATATAACTTGGTGAATACTTTCTTTGTTAGGAATGTGTGGAAGAAGTCTACAACAACTTGTTGACTATTACAGGGATAGGTTTACCTTTCTGTGTTTTGGTCTGAGGTGTCTGAAATTTTTGAAGTGCATCCTAGCAAGGTTTCTGTATGTCAAGTGTGAACAAGAATACTCCTATCTATTTTTTGAGTCAAAGTCCATCACACTAGGTACCACACCATCCTGGTTTGCTATACCTCGATGCATCGTACCAAGTGTGTTATCAAACATAAGAAAATTTGGCCCTTTGAAAATCCCAATTCCTTGGAAAGTATCATCATCATCATCATCATCATCATCTGCATTCACGTCATTTTGCATCTTGTTGAAATGACTTCTTTTCTTACTAATTATGCTAACAAAGTACTATGATAGTTGATCATCATCACCATCACCGACATCAATCTTGTATCCACAAATCATTAATATATTGCATACACATCTCATATAAAAAGCATATCATATAGGAAACATACACACCACATTCCACCCATTACATTACATCTCATAGTATTATATTGATCATTGCATAAGCATTCATTTGCATTTCATAAGCACTTCATATTATCATTACATAAATCACCACATAACATGAACAAAAGCATCTCATAATCATAAACAATAGGAGCATAAGCATTAATTCATTAGGCATATATATCATCGCATTAACATATCATTGCATCACATACATCATCATTTAGGATAATAATATTTGTTATTCTATGCATCTCATACCATCATTTCATTTGCATCATATCATATTCACCCATAAATCAACTCATATATAAGATTTTTTGCCCATCATTGCATATACTATAAATTAAATCATTTCACATATCACATTGGCATAAAATAGATAACATCATTACATAAACATCATTTGCATCCATAAAAATATCACTGCAAAGCATATAGAAATAAACCATCCATGCATAAATAAAAGTACATGATACATCTCATCAAAATCGGCTCATATATATATCAACTATCATAGTATAAAAAAATAATCGGATCACTATACATATGTGTCAATTAGTACAAAATGCCTATCGGGCTATCAAAAATGAGCCCATAAAGCACAAAAGGTACATCATAAAGATCTAGATCAAGCCTGATCTCTGTGGATGCTGCCCTCACCCCTGTCACCGTGACCCTCTGGTGGTCTCTGACTAGCCCGCTCTGAGTACTTTGGGACCTAGTCTACTCTAGGAACTATATCGTGCTAGGCTCGACGGTAGTACTCTGCCTCTCGAACGGCCTCTCTGTAAGATCGGACTAGCACTGTACCCTACAAGGATGAAGAGGTTGTCATGCCCTCAATCTGCTACCTGCAACCTAGCTCTATCGCTGCCTGTAGCTCTGCAGCCTGTCTCTACTGCATAGGCTAATCCCTCTCTACTCTCAGCCACTCTCTGTCAGCCCATGCCTGGTCCCTCTCAGCTGTCACTACCTGTACCTGTGCCTGTAACTACAAGATCAAGGCATCTCATGCATCTGCCTACCCTGCTAGCTGTGCATGGACCTGACCCTCACCCTCGACTCATGGTGGTGGGACAGGCGGGTCCTGCTGTTAGTCCTGCATAAGGACATCCCCATGACCTAGCGGAACTAAGGGCACCTCTGGTGGGTCCCGTTGGATCTCGATCCTCAGACCTCACCCTCGCGCTCATCCTCTGCCCCTGCCTCTGACCCTATATGCCTCTGGTTCCTCACCTGGAACAGTCAACCGGAGAGGAGGCCTGAACCAATCCCTGTATGCCTATGTCGTGCCTAGATCTGCCAATCCCTGATCATAAGTGTAATGCCAAGAAAGTGAACAAGAAATAGATTAGAAGCAAACATGCAATACTAAAATCTAAATGAAAATCTAATGTTAAGCAACAAAGAACAAAGAAAAGTAAAACATAAACAAATTGAAACAATCTAACTAATTTCAAATGTATTTCCAGAATCTAGACCCGAAAACTACTCTAGTGCAATTCCTACAAGACTTCTTGGAAATGGTCTCATAAGATACATGAGGTCATAAGCGACATCTATGCATATGGTAGAAAATTCCCTTATATGTTCTAGTGGATTTCATTTGCCATTGTACTTAGGGAGATTTGGTATGACATATCCATGAGGGAAAGGGGTCATGCACAATGATCTATCAAAGGGAAATGGGCATATGTCCTTTGTTGAAAATGATTTCTTAGTTGACACCGACATGTTATCCATTTGTGTTTGTAAGATGTAAACTTGGGTCTAAGATGTGCTAGGGGGATTATGCGGATCTATGTATGTTTTCTGAAATCCAAAGTCTCATGATGGGTTTCGATTGAACGTTGTCATCTGAGGTAGATTTGGATTCAAAATGTTGGTAAATTTGTTCTAGTTTGGAATCTGCATAAATTGGTGTTGACCTGGGATCTGTGTAAATGAATTCTGAGTACCAGTTTGGGAGAGTAGATTCTAACTTGAAAACTATGTGAATGGATTTTGATTGCCATATTGGAAGGAGGGAATGCCCCCTGTTTGTGTAATTCATGGTATAGTACTAGTGACTGGAGCACTAGGTATGGCCATCGACTGTGGTATGGTGCTCGTGATACTAGCGTTAGGTATGACCATTGATTATGAACTTGTGACATCAACATAAGGCATAGAGGTTGAGGTTTTAGGTATTTTACTCCCAATGGGAGGACTGAAGGGAGTGGATGATGAAGCCCCTATAGTGAAATTAAATCCTGATGTCATGCTAGATGTACCAAATGGGGACTTATTGACTGTTGTACTCTATGTAGGTGTACTAGATGGCATAGTTGTGCTGACCTGAGGCATAGTAGCACTAGCAGTGGAAGTATTTTTCCCTTGTGTAGGTTGAGTTTGTAAGGTGCTGATATCAAATCCTATAGGTAAGGTAGCGTCTTCAGCTAGCAATTTGGCTAAGTATCATTGTCGATCATTTGCTAGGTACTCATCTATGAAAGAGGCAAACTCAGGGTCCTGTGTGGCAGTGTCTACATCTTCTACTATAATTTTCTAGTGGTGAAGTTGTCTAATAAAGTCTTATGAGGTCTTGAAGAAAATAGATTGATGAATTTGTTTGGGTTTGACATGTTTTATCTCTCTCTTCTCTTAGACCTAGTTTCAACCATGTAAGACAAGCTCAATATGCGGGAAATGCAAAACTATATCTATGAACAGTATAACCCTAGTCTATGTTTTTGGGATTTTCGTATGCAAAATAAGGAATGTTCTAGGATGACACTAGCCTAAAATCTAAAGATGCAAGACCTAAGCAAGGTTCTAAAATAATCAATTCTATAAACCTTAAGCAAAGGGACCAACTACCTAAAGTCTAACTAAGGCATCAATTTAGTTTAAGTCAAGGAACCAATGTAGGACGAGGATCAAAGACAAGTTGAGTTTCCTAACTAGAATGATGAGCTAGGAGGACTCTTTGTAGGACAAAGGATAAATTGATAAAACTAGGTTCAATGACAGATTTCATTGACACTGACTTTTCTAGAGTGTAGATGGTGGACTAGTCCTAAAGTTTGTAAAAGTGACCTTTCTAGAAGTTTAATGCAAGGTAATATGTAATCTAAGATGAAACTAAACTCTGAATTAAGACAATTATGGTAATGAACAAATGAACCTAAATGATGCAAAATTGAGCAAATCATTTCAGGTTTCTATTCAAGGACTGTTTGTGAAAAGACAACTGAAGCTTGTATAATCGTGTTGATTGGATAGTGACTGTGAATTCTGGTTTTCTGATAATCAGATAGATGCGTCTCAGGATTTCATAGATGCGGTTCAAGTTAATTGTTGCGGTTTTCCAGTGATCAATTGCATTTCTCTAGTAAAGTTCAATGTGTGACTCTGAAAAATGTGGTTAACCTTCTAACAGATGTGACTCGTAATGATAGTTGTGACCCAGAATATAATGCATGCGGTTTTTGCAAAGAAATTATGAGCTAAACTAGCAGATGCGACTCAAAATTAAATAGATGCGACTCAAAGCTAAAAAAATGTGACTCATGATAATAGATGTGACTCAAAATTCAACAGATGTGACTCTAAATAATAGATGTGACTCAAAATTAAATAGATACGACTCTAAAAATCAATTGTGACCTTCTGGTGAACAGTTGCGACTCTCTGTGAATTTTCAATGATGAGATTTAAACTAACTCCATTTTCTGTGATCAAATTTTGGTAATCAAAGACAATCATAAGACAAAGTGTTTTTAGTTTTGATTTTGGACTCAAAGAACATTTAAGTTGATAACAGACAAGCACATCCTAATAGGCCAAAGGCCTAGGGTTTTTATACTTGGTATAGCCAACCGAAAATACCCCGGATTGGTGATAAACACCTTTCCTTCTCAAGAGTGGATAGGTTAGAAATTTGGTGGCATTGGCTCTCCTCCACGGCTCATTAACATCATTCGAGCACACCAATTTCAAATTCTTTGGGAAATGACCTCCCAAGAACTGCTATCTCTACTCAAGGGGATCAGTAGTGAGTGTCTTCAGGCATGATACTGTACCCTGCGCTATACCAAGCAATGGCCACAAATAGGTTGGTATCTAAAACAAAAGGTATTTAGTACGGGCATTCCATTCATGGGGCATGATCCATATGGCGAGATTCCCCTTTCGAATCCCTCTCGTCGGAACCATACTTGTGATTCTTGGGTTTTCCCCAAGAACCCACTTTTATATACCGAATGGAAGTCCCTCAAGTTTAGGGTGCTATCGGTCTGAGTTGTCCTGGGGTGAGTAATTTTTCCCACCAAAACAGGCCCAAGTTCTAGAGTTGGTAACCGTTTCTTTTACATCCAGGATCACACGGATGCGCAAGGGGAGAGGATACTTCGATGTACCAAGTCGTGAGGGTAACCAAACTTGTGCTTTCACACCAAACATAGTAGACACTTGTTAATTTTAAACCAAATGAAAGATTTTTTATGCTACCAAACAATTTGTTTCAAAATTAACTAGGGTCTTCGACAAGCATCCTGCAGAAAAACTCGTGAGTAGTTTTCAATTATCGTCTTCGTCAATCGTCTTGCAAAAGTTTGTTAACTCCAAAAGGCCACACGTTGAAAATCAAATATTAGTAACACACAAATTAATTGAAAATTTTATATTTTCAAAAATAGAAATAAAGGTTACCAGTCAATTGCGTCGTTGTGTTACCAGTTAGATGCATCGATATTTTCTTCAATTGCGTCTCATTATTCACTAGCCAATTGCAGTTCAGGAATTGTTAGATGCATCATAGTTTGTCAGATGCATTGCTTCTAGTGTCAGATGTGGTTCAGGAAGTCAATTGTGTCGCTTCGTCAAACTGATGTGTCATTCTATACAAAAAACCTACAAAAATAAAAATAAAAATCTATGGATATGCGAAGATGGTGTCTTCACGTCGGGTTCACCAAATGTAATGGCAAGAAAGTGCACAAGAAATAGATTAGAAGAAAACATGCAATACTAAAATCTAAATGCAAATCTAATGTTAAGCAACAAAGAACAAAGGAAAGTAAAACGTAAACAAACTGAAACAATCTCACCAATTTCAAACGTATTTCCATGATTCATCTCGATTTCCCTTCTCCATTTTTCTTGTGTAGTATAATTTCCCTCATATTTCTCGTAAGTTCATGCAAGTATAGCTTAAGATAGTGATTAGAAAAATATCAAAGATTCAAGACAAGTGCTCGCAAGATTCGGAAAGAGATTTCAATTTCGAGAGAGATTGGAATGAAGAATGACAAATCAATTTATAGAAAATTGATTATTCGAACGACATGCCATGATTGAAAGATCAACGGATGGTTGAGATTGACTGATTGGACATGCATTCTAATAACTGTCAGAGGTGACATGAGTGATACAAATTAGAAATAGAATTAAAGATTAAATAGATGATTTAATCTTCAGTTTGGTATTCAAAAACAAAAGAAATATCTTTGCATGACAAAGATAAAGATTGATTAAAGCAACTCATGTTTGAATGCACACACAAGGTTTAATTAATTAAATAAGAATATTTAATTAATCCGCATGTACACGGAAATGAGTTAGAACTGGATGATTGAATGATTTGATGAAGAGATTACTCGAGAAAGCCACTCAGACATTAAATCAAGAGTTAACTGAGTGATTAAAATAGATCTTGAGTCAAGTCAAAGTGAATACTTAGATAACTCACATAATTATCTAAAATATAGAGGAATGCGTTAAAATAGAATTTATGAATTAAATAATTCATTTAATTCAAGATTTGATATTTGGAGAATAATTAAATAAATAATATTTATTTAATTAAGTGGTGAAGGGATTTTAAATGAATAATTAAATAAATAAAGAATTTATTTAATTATAGTTGAAGTATGATAAAAAGTAAATTAAATAAGAATTTATTTAATTTGACAAGAATAAGGTTAATTAGTAACATAATTAAATAAAAGCGTTTATTTAATTAATTCAATAGAATAAAGAAAATGTGAATTAATTAAATAATTAAGATTATTTAATTAATGGAAGAAATGAAGACTATAGATAATAATTAAATAATTGACATTATTTAATCATGACTATGAAGAATACGAATTATGAAGAATATTGAAGTCGCAGGCCTAAACCAAATTTCGGTGTCTACAATAGGCCCAAGGTCAGACCACCAAATGTCGGAAGCTGTCAACCACCTTTGCAGTAGGAATGTCAGGCCCCCATGACACCTGTGTCATGCTACGTGCAAACACGGCTGTGTAGCCGTCATCTGACCGATGCTATGACTCTCCAAACTAACGTTGCACACGCCCTAGCAGGTACCTCTCTATCATGGTATGCTCCTGCGCCTACATGTATATGTCCTAGCGACAATAAAAGAGCTGGTCTGCATCATCAACCCATCTAGGCTGACCGAGGTACAGTCTCCAAATGAACACGAGCATTTCATCTATGACTTGCCTCCAGTAGGGGATCGCATGCTTTCCAGTATGTGTGAATGACACACCCCCTTTGTATCGTGCCACAAGGGCATCATCTGCCCCCATCGGAACTGGAACCACTCATGGACGTAGCACAGAAATGTGCTCCCACACCCAAACAAGTAGCAAGGTAACTCTGGCTCCCAATGCTCTACCATCTGCATAGGCATACTCGTGGAAATCTCTGTAGAGTGAAGCCAAAAGCACTGACCCCCATGCAAATCAAACTGGCCTGTCCCGGACCATCCTCTCCAAGCAGTATCCCCATCTAGGACTGAAGTACTGCCCTCATCTGTCTGGGGCAACCAAACTTGAAATAATAGCCACAATCACCTAGTGGAAGGGAGGTGCTATAACTCTGTACCTCTCTAGTTTGATCTGCCCCTCATAGTAGATAATGTATCGAGTGGTGAGGACTTGGGTGCAGCAAGTGCATCCCTCCTCCATGTTGTAGATCACCTAGTGACCATGAATGGGTGATCGTAATATCTGCCAGACGTCCTCCAATGTGACAGTTGCCTCACCAGTGGGAAGATGAAATGATGACATCTCCCTGTGCCACTGCTCCGCCAGTGCTGACAACATCCCGAGGTGTGTGCACATAGGCGTCGCGTATGCAATGTGCCATAGTCCTGCGGCACCTAGCCGATCCCGATCTCTGTCGCAAGTCCGAAAGAACACTCACCAAATCCCACGACCGGTGCTCCAGAGAATAGAGCTCCCCGGGTTCATCCTGTATCAGCAAAGTCGACATGTTAATTTTTTTTTTGAAAAATTCCTAACCTAACGCCTCAAATTGGTTCCTAGCGATGCAGTTTGTGAATGTGTCATAGTTTGAGTTTCCTCAAACTTTGACTCTAGACCCGAAATTTTTCCGAATAGCTTCGCCAGGGTGCACTTTAGCCCCCAGCGTCGCAGTTTTCATGAAAAGGGCGTTGTCGTGGCACACTTTTCCAAACTAGCCCACGAGTCTGAGTGGAGCTCGAGCCCAGTGATGGAGTTTTTAAATTCTAAATTGTACTGCTGCAGCACAAAATGGCAATTAGTGGTGCACTTTAAACACTAAGTGGCACTATAATAGCACCACTGGAGGTGAGCTCATCATTAAACATGCAATAAATGCATTAAAATGAAAAAATGAAGCTTAAGTTAGGGTCACATACCGGGGCACCGATGCCAGGTGGCCACTGATAAGTCTGAACTCGGTCTGAAATATGCAGAGGAAGTTGTTGTTTCTCCATATCGTTAGGAGGTCAGATCTTGATTCTTAAGGTTTGCTAGCAGAGGTGTGTGAACATGACTTGAAAGTGACCCCTCGGGCCCCTTTAAAGCCTAAAAATTAGGGTTTTTTGACCCTCTAGGGCTGTCTTGCTAGGGTTTTGGACCCCTGAACCTGTTTTCATCTATTTGAGGCTTATTTTTCATTGTTTTATTGCATTTGGACATATTTTTAGCCTCTCGGACTCTTTTCGGACCTGTCAAGAACTTTGTCACTTTTTTTGCGAGATCACCCAAAAAAATGGAAATTTTCATCCAATCTCTCGAGGGGGCATTATAATGGCATGTTTTCTCTTGCCATGCAGCAGTGGGGCAAGTTTTTAATAATAAAATTTTTTGGCTTTGATCGAGATCGTGTATTCTTTGAACCAACACAACGAGTGCATTGCTTCAAAGAGGGGCAAAATGTAGACATCAAAAATATACTAATTTGACATCGTGCACCTAATCTTGACTTACTAACACCATTTCTTCCTTAATCATTCCTCGGTCTAACCGTTTAATCAAATTCCCTTATCTGATTAAATTCATCAATATTCATCTCTTAATTAAATAAATCATTTTATCTAATCAAGTCAATCTCCTATTAATTAAATCAATTTATCTGATCTAATTATCCCTATTTAATTAAATAATCAATTTATTTGATTAAATCCCTAAAATCTGTCCATTAAATTAAATAAATTAAAACCTTATTTTATGTAATCTAACACCATCCCCTTTAATTAAATAAATCAAAATCTTTATTTAATTAGCCTCTTACCATATTCCTCTCTTATCTGATTTAAATAAATCCATAAATCTAAGTCAGATAAGTCAAATCATCTAATCTCCTATTAAATTAATTAGACCCTTGATTAATTTAACCTCATCTCATGTCACATCCTCTAGATAATGCAAGTTGCACATGAAAAGAGATTTAATTCATTTATTAAATCCCTATTTTCCTCACAAGGCATCTTTTTGGAATATTCTCTCATTTTTGAATTTAAAATTTTCAAGTCAACATGTGTACATCCAACAAGGCATTTAAAACATCTTACATGTCCTTTGCCTTGAGCCATGTGGCATTTATTGCATTTTTCCTTCCCTCTTGCATGTCATTTCAACAAATTCGAATTTCAAATATTGACATTTATTGGCACAAACCCCAAATCTTGCACATCCATCATCCATTCATAGCTTGACAAGTGGCACCATATCATTGGATGAATGTTAGTCCCACATTGCTCAAATTTGGAATTTCATCCATCTTTAAATCCTATAAATAAAGGGCTCATATCCTCATTTCATCATCCACAATCAAGCAAAGTTACCATGCTAAAAATACTTGGCAGAACCATTCATCCATCTTGAGTTCTTAGCTAGGTTATTGCAGATTTTGTTTGGAGCTCTCACCATTTCATCAAAAGTGGATCATCAATCTCTTCAACATTTGAATCTTGCACCTTAGGGATTGGGAAAGGGCCAAATTTCCACATCAAATTGGCACCAATTCCCCCATGGGATTGAGAGTTTGCATATCTAATTAGGATTTTATCTTGTTTTTATCATTTGCATTGTGTTCTTCCATTATATTTTCATTCCTAGTTTGATTTGTAAAATGGATTTCATTGGGAATCCTTCTTTTACTTTGTAATTCCTTATTAACTCATTTTATTCATGTTGTTTTGCGGTACTAGGAAAAGGAGGTTCAGAGGGCAAAATGTAGACACATCAAAAATATACTAATTTGACATCGTGCACCTAATCTTGACTTACTATACCATTTCTTCCTTAATCATTTCCTCGGTCTAACCCGTTTAATCAAATTCCCTTACTCGATTAAATTCATCAATATTCATCTCTTAATTAAATAAATCATTTTATCTAATCAGTCAATCTCCTATTAATTAAATCAATTTATAAGTCTAATTATCCCTATTTAATTAATTAAATCAATTTATTTGATTAAATCCATAAAATTTGTCCATTAAATTAAATAAATTAAAACCTTATTTGATGTAATCTAACACCATCCCCTTTAATTAAATAAATCAAAATCTTTATTTAATTAGCCTCTTACCATATTCCTCTCTTATCTGATTTAAATAAATCCATAAATCTAAGTCAGATAAGTCAAATCATCTAATCTCCTATTAAATTAATTATACCCTTGATTAATTTAACCTCATCTCATGTCACATCCTCTAGATAATGCAAGTTGCACATGAAAAGAGATTTAATTCATTTATTAAATCCCTATTTTCCTCACAAGGCATCTTTTTGGAATATTCTCTCATTTTGAATTTAAAATTTTCAAGTCAACATGTACATCCAACAAGGCATTTAAAACATCTTACATGTCATTTTCCTTGAGCCAAGTGGCATTTATTTCATTTTCCCTTCCCTCTTACATGTCATTTCAACAAATTTGAATTTCAAATATTGGCATTTATTGGCACAAACCCCAAATCTTGCACAACCATCATCCATTCATAGCTTGACAAGTGGCACCATATCATTGGATGAATGTTAGTCCCACATTGCTCAAATTTAGGCATTCATCCATCTTTAAATCCTATAAATGAAGAGCTCCTCTCCTCATTTCATCATCCACAATCCAAGCAAAGTTACCATGCTAAAATACTTAGCCATTTCCATTCATCCATCTTGAGTTCTTAGCTAGGTTATTGTAGATTTTGTTTGGAGCTCTAACCATTTCATCAAAAGTGGATCATCAATCTCTTCAACATTAGAATCTTGCATCTTAGGGATTGGGAAAGGGCCAAATTTCCACATCAAATTGGCACCAATTCCCCCATGGGATTGAGAGTTTGCATATCTAATTAGAATTTTATCTTGTTTTTATCATTTGCATTGTGTTCTTCAATATTTTCATTCCTAGTTTGATTTGTAAATGGATTTCATTGGGAATCCTTCTTTTACTTTGTAATTCCTTGTCTAACTCATTTATTCATGTTGTTTTGCAGGTACTAGGAAAAGGGTTCGCACACATGGAAAATGAGGAGATTGACTTCCTAAGTTATGGGTTGTATTCCATTCATTTAATTGGCATTAGAAATCAACAAATTTAGGTTTCTTCATGCATTATACATTTTCATTTGAGGAATATTTTCCCCTGTTCTACATAAAATATAATCCAAAAGAATGTCCTATAGTGCATGAGGTGTAGGCATCATGATAATTGAGCCATCCAACTATTGAATTTCTCCTTTGAGATTCAGTGTGGAAATCATAACATACTTGAAGGTTCTTAACCACTCTAATAGTTGTACTAGGGGCCATGTTTAACAAACCAAATGCAATTGCTAAATTCTCACTATGGTGGTAGATAAATGATTCTTTATACACTACTACCTTCATTTGACAAGCCAATTTTTCCTACTTGGCATAGCTTTATCATGTTTGTGGATGTGATCTGTCTCCTACACAAAAAGCATGTACCAGTTTATGGCCTTCAATCCAACTACATTTGGGTATATTTTTAATTCCTCTATCTTTCATCAATCTCTTTACTATTTGAACCTTAAACATATGTTTTAGAGAAGAACACAAGTTGCAACATTTTCTAGGATCCAACTAAAAAGGTAGTGTTATTGGAAATACTCAGCCTATATTCATATATGATCCACATGTACCACAAATTTAACTAGCATCTTAGTAATAATGTTCAGGGTGTCCTTAATATAGCTAGCATGGGCACAAAGGTCAACCACGCACACCTAATGATCAACTATATATGTAAATTGTAATGCAATTAGGGTTATCAGATGATCAACGAAACTAATGCTTCACTCCCGCTGATAATCAATTTTCTCCCCAATATGCTTCATCGGGCCACTGAAAGGATGAGGTCTCTTGTTCCCACAATGGTCCGATGGGGATGTCATTGGTGGATTTTGTGCCTATCGCCAAAACTTTGGTGGTGGTTCTAATGATGGGCCAATGTTCATGTGATGTTCGTGTGTGCTCAGTATTAGGATCCTATCCATAATTTTCATGTTCAAAACATGCTCTAAAACCCTCGTAAAAGCATTATTTTTAGGCTACACCTCACCACTTTGTGGGCTCCTTTATGTGGATTGTGTGTTCAAGTTTAACTTTTCCACTCGGAAAGCCTAGTGCACTCAACATCCAAGTTGATACTTTGGTCAATGACCTTATTTCAAGAAATGTTGGGCACAATTTTCAGTATCTTATACCTAAGAGGAGTCTTAATAATGGTAGGAAAATAGTCTCCCTTACTATGATTTTTCCTCTATAACAAAAAATTGATCTTATGCAAAAAACCCTTCAATTGGACTCATGGATCCTCTTGTTATAAATATAATGTGGTGAAATATTCTTAGCTAGCCTTCTTTCCAACTTACAATGTTGTTAACTCTCTATTACAAAGGAATTGACCTACTAAAATTGGATGGAACAAAATACATAAAAGATATAGTTAGAGATACCATCATTTTCAGTACATTTTTGTCTTTCCAAATTTTCAAAGAAATCGATGACATTGAAAACTTCTCAAGGAATCCAATTGATGTAGTTGTAGTTGCAAATGAAAATGAGTGTGGTCTAAATGAAGAGAAAATTTGTAAATTTAGAAGTGTTAAAGAGGAGAA
>VDFB02262020.1:0-47123 GCA_007258455.2 Sequoia sempervirens | reverse complement strand
TCGACTTCGTGCTTGAGATATAGCACCTAGTGGAGAGGTTTGCTTGTTTGAGTGACATTTTGTAGTGAGGTTTGCATTTGTAGTTTGGGTTTACTTATGTAGTTCAGTTTATTGCATTTTATGTCATTTTCTGAAGTTGCTGATAACAAGGCTGAATCTATAGTTTCACTCATAAATCAAAAAATACAAAAAGAGTTGTTCTGGGTATTGTCTCATTGGTTTTCTCTGTTGGAAGAGACCCTTCATGAATATTTGCAAATTTTAATACGAAGTTTATGATTTTATAAAGCAAATTCGTCATTCCTTGTAGGGCGCCCTTTCTGGAGTGCTTTGGAATCCGTGCCATTAATTAATAGCCACTTTTAGCTGTCCTTTCTCATAACTAAACTAGGCGCCATCTTTTTATAGGTCCATTGCATCAAATTTGAAGTCTTTTGGGTCTGTTTGAGTGATATATGAGCATTTTAGTGAGTCTAAGGGGTGCTGGTTCAGTCATTCATGTTGCTGGTCTGTCAGACCAGACTTGGAAAAATTGCATTTTAGTGTGGCTAGAGTGCTAAATAGTCATATTAGACCATGTGGAGGACATACTTATCATTGCAACAAATTGAAGAGATCTAATCCGTGTTTTTGCAGGCATTCTCCATCATATTGTAAGCTGCACAGTAGTACTGTCAGCATTTCTTCATTCTGGCTCTTTATGTTTTGGTAATTGCCCACTGCATAAGTGGAAGAGGCTGGCTTGCCGCCTATCTATAGTTGAATTGCATTGTAATATCTTCCATCTCTGCCCTATGGTAGCTCCATTCCCACTCTGGGTTTGAAAGCACATTCTGGGCGTTGAGTTTATTTTGAAGTTGCATTTGTATTTCTTTAAATCTCCACCATATGGTCGCCTCATTCCATTTTGGTTTGGGTAGCACATACTTGGTGTTGAGTTACTTTCAGTTGCAGTTCTGATTTATTGTATTGACGATCCTCTTGCCATATGACAGCCTCTCTCTTGTTGAGATTGAGTGCGCATTCTTGGCAAAGAGTTATATTGTAACTGCTGGTTTGATTTATCTAACCCTAACGGGTACATGTTGTAATTGCATTCAAAAATCAGAAAAAATTTTGGTCCGGTTCTTTACAGTGGTATCAGAGCCAAGATCCTGCCATCCTATGCCCATCAAGGTTCAATTGACAGTTGAATGACAGAGAAATCAGTTCTACACCAGAGGCCAGAACAAAGTTCAGTTTAGCTCTCAGAAGTTTTGAAGATGTTGCATTTCCTGAAGTCCAGGAATCATGAGAAGTCGGATTTGATTGAGGTGTCTAAAGAATGCCAGTTCAAGAGGAAATGTGAACATGAGGCTGCCAAACTCCATAAAGATTATCAGAGCATGACAGAGGAGTTTAAGAACGATGTTTCATTTGATACCTTTTTGGATTGTGTGGTGATTTATTACCCTGGGAAGCGGGCTATGGTCAACTACATCAAGAAAATGATTAAGGAGGAAGCAGAACATGCCATGGTTGTAGGTGCAAGGAAGGAAGAAGAAGTGCCTGTTTGTGGATTGCAGCCCACAAATGAACATGACGAAGAGAAAAATCAGTCAATTAATATTGAAGATGGCACAAGTAAGGTGCACATGTCACCTCAAAATGATCGTAAGTTTGATATAGAAACCTTGACAGTTGAGGAGTGTGTGGGAGAGCCCCATAATACTCCCCTAGACTTGCATGTGATAGCAAATGACAAAGATCAGTTCGGTGAAAAGAATATAGCAGCAGACTTGAATCCTAATTTGGATTCATCCCATGAAGGTTTTGATACTAAGGGCTTCACAGAAGATGTTGTTAGAACTGTTGTATGGGATGAGTGCATTGATGAGGAGAATACTAGTGGTGTCCTTGAACCAGCTTTTGATCATTACCATAATGATATCATTGGTAAAGATGCCGTAGTGTTTATGCCTCCATTTGTTGAGGATGTGGTGATGGATAATTCTTTTTATGTTGCTGGCCAAAAAGCTCAAGAGTTTTCACAAGATGAATTTATTACAAGTGATCAAGAAGACCTTTATGGCATGCATATGACTGTTCATGATGAGATCAGAAACATACCTATAGATGATAGGTTCATTGAAGATAAGGACGATAAAAAATTTCAAACAGCTAGCTCTAAAGATTCCTTACTCCCTTTCAGTGACAATGTTAAGGGTGGTTTTGGGTTTGAACTTCAAACCCAACCATTGGAGGGAGGCATTTATGAAGATATCAGCTTTAGTGATTTGGGAGTTGACCTATTCCAAGAATCAACACTCCAAAAGTTGCACAAAGAACACTTTTCTTGTGATCAAAACAATCAGCCTCTCACCATTTGGGATCCAGGTGTGAAGGCACTTAGTGATGACAAATCGGTATGGGATGAATTTCCCTTTGATCCGGATGAAGAAATGGAACTTGATAAGGGTTCTCTATCAGCAGACAATGGTGTTAATGTGCTTAAGTTTGGGGCTGCTTTCAAGTTTGTTCAAAGTACCATGGGAAAGGAAACAGAGTTTGAGGGCCATATGGCTCTTGAAGATGAAAGGTTTGGGGGAATTACCAAACACAAATCTGATTTATCAAGGCATGAAGCTGATTGCAATCAACGAGTTGAAGACTTAGTGAAGTATGATGCTTTCCAAGACATTGAGCATTCTCCACTAGTTGGTGGTGAAGTACAAGAATGTTGGGGCAACAATGAGGGCAGCAAAAGCGTGAAACGAAGTTCTGATTTTCAGTTGCAGCCTATCAGCCATTTACCATCTTCACCTTCTTATGAGTGGGAAGATCAGTTCAAGGTGTCCGTTAACAGGGAAGTGCAAGCTCTATCCCTATTTGATCGCACACATAGCTTGGTTGAAGAGCTTTACTGGAGGGCTCAGCTTGATGAGAGACGTAGAGGAGTGACAGATGAAGTTGCTCTTTCTAATTTGCAACTTATCAAAGATTCCTTGGAGACCATGAAATCCGAGTACATAGGCTTGATTGAAGATAGAGATCATGCCGTTGAATCTGCAAAGAAAGCCTTCATTGTTTTCGAAGAAAGGGAGAGTATGGTTGATGAGCTCACTTTGGAGCTTAAATCAACAAAGGACAAGTTGAAAGAAACTCAGTTGGCTCTAAGAAAGGTTGAAGATCAGTTTGCAGATTTCAAACTTTTCAAGGAGCAAGAGGATGCACGAAGAGCTGGAGAAATCAAGCAAGTAATTGATGAGATTGATAGTCTTCAAGAGGAGTTTGATCTTGAAGGTTTCACAAGAAAATCAAAGGTTGCATGTGCAGATTTGGAGCAGCAAGATGAAAGGAATGACTTTCAAGTTTATGACAATCCTCTTTTTCAAGAAGGTGATGAGAAAAGTTATGATAATCCTCTCTATGAAGTAGAGGATGAAATGGAGAATGAAACTGAGTTTGGTTTCCAGTGCTTGGATGCTTCGATATCACTCCATGAGGAAGTGTCATGTCTGTTGATTAGTAATGAATGCATAAGTGGATTTGAGGATGAAGTCTATACATGGGAAGTGTTGATTCGAGGAGATTTCAACATCTTCGACACCAAGGTGTTAACAAGGCAAGATTTGGTAGCTGCTGGTAACTTTAGTACAGCAGCAAGAAGCGAAGATTTTAGTCTTGTTACTCATGAAGAAGGGAATAAAGATGGACCAGAACTTGGTGTTTGCATGCTTGTCAATCCATCCCTTTGGTTGAACAATACCTTGGCACATATTGGTCTATTTTTGGATTTGGATTTGAGGTCATTTAATAGTTCATGCTCCAATGTTGTTGAAGCTTTCATGGATAGGCTTCAAAGGTTCACTAGCGGAGGCATCAATCTCTTCAGTATGCACTTGATCCTTATTAGCATTTGGGAATGTGTTGAGTTTTCTTTTCAGTATGTTGGAAATCACTTTCAGTTGGGTATCCATGCTTGGGATTCTCAATATGGGTTGATAGAGCTTATTACTTGTGGAAAGAAGGACTTTTGGAAGGATAAGGATCAAAATTTCAGTATTAATGATGTTGTTACTTTCTTTACCAGCCCCTTGTTGGTTCCGTTTGTTCATCGACAAATGGATTGGAGAGAAGTTTTGAGTATGGATTGGAAAGAGGAACAATTGGTTGCTCTTGGCGTTGATCCTTGGCTAAGACAAGAGCAGATTTTGAGACTCGAGCTTGCTGGTTGGAGGCAGACCAGCCCTGTTACTTGTGGAGTTACTCTCGTTTGGGAGAGTTTTCCCATCACCACTTGCCAACGAGGTGGTAGTTTTCAGTTGGAGATTGCTCTAGTTTGTTTTCCGGCCATTTTTGAGGTGTTACCTTGCAACTCTATGCTCATATCATACACTCACACTTGGGAATTTCTTTGGTGCTGCTGTTTTTTCTTGTGTGAGGTACTAAAATCAGATTGCACTTCGCTGACTTCGGCCTTGAACAGCAGAGATTATTTGTTCCTTCGCACCTATTCTACTGTTGGAGTTCATCCTATGGAGGTTTGTGAAGCAAATTTTGATAGTTTCTTTACTATATTGGTTTTGGACAACGAACTTCCACATGTTTTGGCTTTCCCTTCTGAGACTCTTGGAGTTGGAACAGTAAGAGTGAGTAGAAGTCTTCATGGTGGTGTCGGTATAATTCAGTTGATGCATAGTAGCTCCAGGAGAAGACATGAGGCTGAATTTGTTGAGCTCTTGCAAAGGATTGCTTTCCTCTTTGCAAGAAGATTTGAAGATATCATTTTTTCCATCAGGGCTTTGTTTGTTACAATGTGGAGGTATGTTGAGGAGTTTGATTTTGAGTTGAGCAGCCTATCCATTGTGGTTGACAGTGGTATGGTTGATACTGTTGACTTTGGGCCTCTTGGACATGAGACGTCGCATGAAGCTGGTCTCAGTCATTTAAGATTTTTCAGTTTGAGTGTCATGGACAGTAATACTTTGGAGTTACAAGGGAGGATAGTGCAGCATTGGCATGATGATTTTACTGATGTGATTAGAGTAGTGCAGCAGTGGCATAGTGGGTCCTTCCTGAGATGGATTTGGGAACCTGGGATCATACTTGTTTTGGTATGGATCAATCTTAACGTTTCGGGAGTTATGATGGTATTGCTTGAGGACAAGCAATTTTGGGAAGGGCGGACTGTAATGTCCCCGTTTTTAGCACTTCACTTTTTAGTGATTGGTAGCCTATTCCCAGTGTGCTGTCGGCTGGTCAGTGGCAGAATTAGGGTTTCCGGCTGTTTGATGGGTTCTCTTGATGATTCAGGGTTTTGCTTGTTGGAGTTTGGTTGTTTGGATTCTGGATTCCTTCTGGGTTTTCAGAGAGCTTTGCAGAGGTATGACTTGCAACTGCGTCGGGCAACCTTTCCGAACTTACTATTTTTAGTAAGTTATGACGGCTACATCTCGGAGTTTGGGATTTTGGAGTGCGGATTCTTTCTGGGTTTTCAGAAAGCTTCGCAATGGTGTCGCATGCAGTTTGATCCGAGCGACTTTCCGAATTTACTATTTTTAGTAAATTCTATTTTTGGCAGTGATCATGCAGTTTCCAGTGCAGTTGGCTTTCTTCTTCAGTCAGTTCAGTTGGCTTGTTCATTTTTGGCTTTGGGGCGCATTTGGAGAGATAAGTCAAATTATTTAAATAAAGTCATATTTTAATGTTATATTTTACTGTTGACCCCCCTTAGCCTAGTGATTGAACTTTAAGTTGTTTTAAAAGGTGGTCTTTATGGGTGGACGCCTCATTGAGGTGAATTATTATATATTAAAGTTCAAAATATTACTTGGAGAAAAGGACGCCCATTTTATGGAGTGAAGATTTTAAAATAAAGTAAAATTAAACCTTGAGAAAGGGGGCGCCCAAATTGGAGGGAAAAGAAGACAGTTCAAATTTGAAAATTAGGGTTTCTTTTCTAGAAGCTTCTGGAGGGTCTTCTCAAAATTATATAAGGAAGCTTTGGGTCTTCATTTTATTATCTTATGACTTCTATATTGTTATGCTGCCGAAATGGTAACAGGATTGCTTCGAGGAATGAATGCCTCCTAGCCTTGGCTCGACTTCGTGCTTGAGAGATAGCACCTAGTGGAGAGGTTTGCTTGTTTGAGTGACATTTTGTAGTGAGGTTTGCATTTGTAGTTTGGGTTTACTTATGTAGTTCAGTTTATTGCATTTTATGTCATTTTCTGAAGTTGCTGATAACAAGGCTGAATCTATAGTTTCACTCATAAATCAAAAAATACAAAAAGAGTTGTTCTGGGTATTGTCTCATTGGTTTTCTCTGTTGGAAGAGACCCTTCATGAATATTTGCAGATTTTAATACGAAGTTTATGATTTTATAAAGCAAATTCGTCATTCCTTGTAGGGCGCCCTTTCTGGAGTGCTTTGGGATCCGTGCCATTAATTAATAGCCACTTTTAGCTGTTCCTTTCTCATAACTAAACTAGGCGCCATCTTTTTATAGGTCCATTGCATCAAATTTGAAGTCTTTTGGGTCTGTTTTGAGTGATACATGAGCATTTTAGTGAGTCTAAGGGGTGCTGGTTCAGTCATTCATGTTGCTGGTCTGTCAGACCAGACTTGGAAAAATTGCATTTTAGTGTGGCTAGAGTGCTAAATAGTCATATTAGACCATGTGGAGGACATACTTATCATTGCAGCAAATTGAAGAGATCTAATCCGTGTTTTTGCAGGCATTCTCCATCATATTGTAAGCTGCACAGTAGTACTGTCAGCATTTCTTCATTCTGGCTCTTTATGTTTTGGTAATTGCCCACTGCATAAGTGGAAGAGGCTGGCTTGCCGCCTATCTATAGTTGAATTGCATTGTAATATCTTCCATCTCTGCCCTATGGTAGCTCCATTCCCACTCTGGGTTTGAAAGCACATTCTGGGTGTTGAGTTTATTTTGAAGTTGCATTTGTATTTCTTTAAATCTCCACCATATGGTCGCCTCATTCCATTTTGGTTTGGGTAGCACATACTTGGTGTTGAGTTACTTTCAGTTGCAATTCTGATTTATTGTACTGACGATCCTCTTGCCATATGACAGCCTCTCTCTTGTTGAGATTGAGTGCGCATTCTTGGCAAAGAGTTATATTGTAACTGCTGGTTTGATTTATCTAACCCTAACGGGTGTGTTGCATTGCTGATTGTAATTTGAGAATTGAAAAATTTTGGTCCGGTTCTTTACACGTCTCTCCTTGAGGCGTGTCTCCCCTTCAAGATATAAAGACATAATTTGATCTTCTATTGTAACATATCGAAATACATTAATATTCTGCAATAAGAAGATCAGAAACAAAACATTAGAATTCTGACTTAGAATACATACACAAAATTTTTAGATTTAGGATTTGCTTATTCTCCACATAGAATATAATCTGATTAGATTTGGTTACATTCACACCCGCCATAAATGATATGAATTCAACTTTGGTAATAAGTCTATTTAGGTCCTCGTGTTACATATTCAATATTAGATCCTTCTTAAGGCCCTTTACATCATTACATGTTTTATATCAAAATATGCGATCGGTCTTAGATGCTTTTCTTTAATGTATATATGAAAGAATCGTAAAGATGTGTATAATGTGCCATTCAAAAAAAGATATTTCCATTTTTGGCCACTTCAATAAGAAAAAATGGTTTTTCAACTTTGGTGTCGTCTTTTGGTCTTATTTTGTTACTTTTATTTTTTTTAATTAACATATTCTTTGATCTTCTTATGATTTCAATTTTATAGACTAAGATGTTAAATGGATGATACAAAAGGGTCTTATGAAACTAATATGGGAACTCAAAATGTGCCAGTATGTGGATAGGGAGTTTGGAACAGGGGCATTGAAGATAACTCCTGGACATGATCAAAATGACTATGTGATCGGGGAAAAGCTTGGTCTCCCATTGATTAATATTATGAACAAGGATGGCACTCTCAATGAGAATGCTGGGCCGTACAGGTAAATGCCTTCTAAGTGAATAAATTTATGTGGACGAGTTCAAATATGCAATGCATTGTAAAAGAAAGTACTTAGAAATTAAATAAATGTGAAAGAACAGTTGTGTCAGTTCACTTTAATTTGGCTGGAAGGTATTGACATTTTATTTCTTATGAATTCTATTTGTTTAATAGAGAATCATGTGCCCTTTGAATTATGTTTACAGAGGTCTTGATAGGTTTGTTGCTCGGAGTAGGCTTTGGTTAGATATGGAAACTGCAGGACTTGCTCTGAGAGCAGAACCATATTCTCTACGAGTGCCGAGATCTCAGAGAGGTGGTGAAGTATGCACTAATGACGATTGTTTTCTTGTTGAAGTATTTGTTTTCAGTTAGTTAAATTGAAATATTATTTAAATGCTATCTCATTTTTCTCCTTCTCTTAAATTGCATATTTCAGAAAACATGTTGATCAAATAGGGTTTTTCTTGGAATGTTGTGCGTATTCCTATTTTAGTGGCATTAATTTTGGTGAGTCTTTTGCTTGATATTCTAAGGTTATTGAACCCCTTGTGAGTAAGCAATGGTTTGTAATCATGGAACCTTTGGCTAAGAAAGCTCTCGAGGCTGTGGAGAATAGAGACTTGAAAATCATACCAGAAAGGTTTGAGAAGGTATAAAGATCTGACATTTTTACTGTTCACATTTTATCTGCATGCATAGTAAAATAAAGTTGTGAGTAAAGCTGTTTTACTTTTTGATGGTATTATAGCATTATTCTTCCATCTTTCCACTGGCATGCTAACTGAGTGGACTATAGGGCTCTCAAATATTTAGAATGAGAAATTAAAAACATATGTTTCAGCATGTGCTAAGTTGTTCGTCTAATTGGACTACATGTTGATGGCGAATTATATGGGACTGTGCTTTTAACAGATAAAACTATTTTGATTTGACAGACTGAGAAAACTAATACTTCAAGAACTTAAGAATGTCAAAGACATGATGTTTCCACAGTTCATTATAGATGTAAAATGAGCTTCTGGTAGAAAACTGTGTTCAAGCTTTTAGATCAACGTTTCTGATCAGACTCAGTGATCTTTTTCCTCTTCCTGAAGTAGGATTATAGAGTGTGATCCCAAAATGTTTATCTAAAATCTTGAACACAGTTTTCTACCAGAAGCTCATTTAATGACTTAAGAATGGTTTCCTGTCCTTATTTCTAAAAATAGATTTGTCTGCTGCAAATGGAAATGCTTAAACAACTTTGTTATATTTGGTGAGATGATTTATAATCCCTGCAATTAAATATGATTTGAGTAATATGCCATTTATGAATGATTTGTCATTGGCAGTAGACTTACAATCAGTGGCTTTCAAACATAAAAGACTGGTGTATTAGCCGGCAACTTTGGTGGGGCCATCGCATTCCTGTTTGGCATGTCAAAGAAAGAGAAGGGGAATACATTGTTGCCCGTGACGAGGCAGAGGCATATAGAAAGGCTCTTGAAAAATATAGTGAAACTGTTCACTTAGAGCAAGATTCTGATGTCCTTGACACATGGTTTTCAAGGTTGTTACCTGAAACTATTTGGTCATTTCTTTATTATGAATATCATCATTTTTGAGAATATATTTAGTTTAGGAATTTGGTGACATGCCTTGAATGTCCCTCTCTTTCTCAAAGGCATAGTTTCATTTGGATATCCTGTATTTAAGATGTTTGTGTCTCTGTTTCTTGATACTTTATTCATTTCTTTCGAAACATTTGTCTTTGTCTACCATATTTTCACCCTGCGCTTGAACAGAGCTTTGTTTCACTTGTTGTCTAGTTTTCTGTAATCATTATTGTGGGCATTGACATGAGATAACTTAAGGTTTTTTAAGTAGGTTTTGTTGCTTACAAATCATGATTTAATAATCACACTTTAAAATACATGTATTCTAGTAAAATTGCTTATGTTTGAGGGTATTTTAGGTAGATTAGATTACATTTACCACTTATGAGATTTGTCAATCAGTGTGACTGTTTACAGTGATTGTTTCTTTTGAATTACTTGACCAGCATGTCATGCATACTGTAGGTTACACTGTTTGTCATAGTTGTCAGTTTTTTTATCATTCTCACTCAAATACATTAAGTACATGTTGTTTTACTCTGTGTCCTTTGTAGATTTCTTTTGTTTATTACTATATTACTGTTTTTATCATTATAGTAAATTGGATCTATAAGTATTTTTAATATTATTCTATAATTTCTAGATGATTCTTATTTTCTCTTTTCTTGAATCTTGAACAGTGGACTCTGGCCATTCAGCACTCTTGGCTGGCCCAACAAGAGATCAGAAGACTTTGTGCGCTTCTATCCAACAACTGTGCTAGAAACTGGGTATTTAATTTTCTGTTTTTGAATAGATAACTGAAGAAAGTTTGTTTTCTCTATTCTAAAGCCTATAAATATGTCAAGAGAAAGATATTAGTCTCAATGAAAGTAAAGAAAACCAAAGGAATCTATATTTGCTTCTTTTGATTGGCTCCATTTAAAACCTAAAATATTTATTAATTTAAGAGAAACGATCTTTAGACTTTAATCTATCATCAATAGAAAACTCAAACTCAGACTATACTATTATACCATTTTAGTGTCCAAAGGACAGTTGTGGAAGGTTGTGTGGATATTGAAAATTGTGCATTATGAGAAGCACGAGAAATATGACGTTTTGCAAAAAGGCTAAATGCATTCCCATTTAGTCTGACAAAGAAACAAACTCCATATCAGACTAAAAAGCTATCTTGCATTAAGTAGGATATATGTACTATGCAACAACCTTCCACCAAAATGAGAAGAAGTACTCCAAAATACACAATCTTGTGGTTCTTGTAAAAAAAGTGAAGAATGGTCATAGATTTGTATGGGTGCCAAGGAATCTCATGTGAGAGAATGTGTGTCATGTGGAATGACACCCCAATGGTAGTTGCTGAGAAAAGAGAATCATCCATAACTAAATTCTTCTTTCAACTTACTATTACAAGATGCTTTGACACACTATAATAACTATAATAATATGTGACAAATATATAAGACAAAGGACATGTGAAAGATAAGTTATAAGCAGAATACAAAATTAAAGAAAAAAAAAAAAAATCTGTCATAACCCCATTCGACCCATATTAAGCTAAGTCCTACCTCCATTTAATAAAATTAAAATATATTAAACCTGGCCAACTAGTGTAAGGAGATTAAAATAAATTAATCTTTACACAAGAATAAAATCGCCAAGTTTAAGGTGCAGCGATTAATTATGGAATAATTATAGTATAAAAGGCAACGCTTAAATACAAGCAGCGATTAATATTTCTATAAGCAACAACTAATGTGGATCGCTTAACTAAGGGGCATATCCATTTGACTGGACGTCTCTATTCAAAGAGACACATCCTTTCTATTCAAGCATAAAGGTATAAATAATAATGAGAAATGAAGAGGAGGATCATTGAACAGTTGCAGATATATATACATTTTAAACAGCAGATCTAAGTGCTCCCATGAGCCTCAATCAGCCTACGTATTGGATGCATGAGTTAATGGTGGATACTTGAGGCAGCGCCAAAGATGGGATTCGCATAAGCACATTTTTACAATCTGAGACAGCAAAGAGGCATCAATTTCATAGACATTAATCGCATGTTCTTGAAGGGATAAATTAGAAATCGCAGTTATATTGATGCCATAATCTATAACATATACTATAGCATGATTTTAAAGTAATCTAATAGAGACATTGATTGTTGCTCATTATCAAACCTGCATTCTTGAGCTAATTATCAATTTAGATTTCATTTTCAGAATTTGCATCAGGACTTTGATATTATTGTGGTGATCATAATATCCACTCTCATTCATATATACATACATAATAACATAATCAGTAATTAAAATTGCTCTTTTAGCATAACTTGACATCCTAATCTATAAAGATAAAGGAAAATTTTATAGAAATTCTATGAGGGACATTACAAGATTGAATATTTATATATATTTCTTGGCTTCATTTTTTTTTTCAGTCAATTCTGACAAGTTTCAATTTTAAGGATTTTGACCTAAAAACAGGGGTCCAAAAATGCTAATTTTCAATTGTTTTCAAATTTTTCTAGTATCTTCCCAACATCAAACTGACTGAAAGCCCATACATGGTTTGCCCAAAAATTGAGTTTTGACGACATTTTTACAAGGTTAACCATTTTAAGCAAAATGCCTTAATGAAGCAAAAAAATTGGTTTGGGTACAACACAATTCAGTCACATGGATCATGAGAGGCAACAGTGAGATACACTTCTTCGCTAATTTCTAATACTTCCAAGGGAAGAAACTATGATGGTTGAACCTCTATAGGATGAACCCCTTATGATGGTAAAAAATGAAGACCAATCAGATTTGCATGAACTTGTTGAGAGGTATGATTTTGAAAACAAATCAGAAAAATTATTTTGTGCAAATGATTTTAATCATAGGGTCCATGAAACACATCATTTGTAGAGCCATTTGAAGGCTTAAGTCAAGGTTAAGGAGGTGGAAGTTGTGCATATACTCTATGGAGCAACAAATAATCATTTTTATACATATGTAGAGAAGAACATTTGTGATTCAGATTTGGTTAAGAGTTTTACCATTCGTGGGGAGCTCAATGAGCCTACTTATGTTTTGACACCATTCTATCATGATGATGATCCTTTGAGTGAACATGATGCTGTCCCAACTTCAAAACTTGTAGGAGATGTCATGGAGGTATCCAATTTGGAGTTATATGTTCATGGGGATTTTTAGTTTAAGCTGGACTATAGTCCAAGACATGGAAATGAGTGTGAGAGCATAAAATTTTCAGAGCCAATCTATTGGTTTTGAGCTCACTCCTTGTTGATTGATGGGTGTTCTATGTTGCTGATCATGGAGTTTTCAGACTGCCCATTGATGTTTGCAGCTGTTTGGATGGACTGGTATACATGGAATTGTCACTACAATGTTCAGAGGTTGCATGATGATGAGATCCTATCATCTTATGACAACAAAAGCATTATTGGCATGATCATAGGTCTGATTTTCAGTTTTCACAGTGCTGCTCTGATTTGCACCAGCAGCCTAGTGTGGTTATACATGTTGATTATGCACATATGATGGATATTTTCATGTCCACATTGGACTATTCAGATTTAGATGGATAGTTGGTAATGATAACATGCTGAGAGATACTTGTTGTGACCTTTTCCACACATCGCCCCATTCAAATGGGGACCCCTAATTTTTGCTCCATTCTGGTCTTTTTGGCTTTGGTTTTTGTGTCTCTCTCTCTCCGTCTGTCTCTTTTCTATGGTCTGCTTTCTGGGGACGTTCCCGTCTGCAAGCTTCAACGTGAATTTGGCCAAGTCTGAAATTAGGGTTTCATCGTTCCTGGTCAGTCCGAGGTTGAATAAAGTGAATAAATTGAAAATTGAACTTAACATTATTGTCAGTATGCTTCCCGCAGGTTCTCAGCAAGTTTTCATCGGATTCCGAGGTACTTACTATTTGTAGTAAGTGTGAAATTCAACTATCCATCAGTATTTTTGAGATTCCAACAGTCACACGGTATTCAGAGCACGTAGGCTACTCGTGCAAAATTTGAGCAAAAACAACAACTTTCTATTTTTAGCAGTCCAGCTTCCAGAGCAAATTTCGGGTGCAGTGCAGAGTTTTTCTTTGCATGTCGCATATTCCTTCTGGGTTTTTCGGGACCCTCGCAACGGTATAACATGCAAGACGAGACGACAACTTTTCAGAATTCAGCCTTCCGAGGCTATTTTAGGGTTTGCATGTCAGGGTTTCTTTTGCATGTTGGGTGATTCCGATGGGTTTTTCGAGAGCTTCGCGATGGTATGACATGCAAACGGAGATATTCACCAGTAAGGAACTTGCTATTTTTAGCGGTGTGTCCGTGCGCTTCCCGATGGTTGAATCCGCGAGCTGATCGCAGTGCCACAAAAACGAAGAGAAACAGAGTTCATTTGATATACATGCCGAGCGAATTAGGGTTTCTAGCTTTGGGACCCAAAAAGAGGCATAAAAAGTCAAAATTTTCGAAATCCGGTGTAAACCACTGCGATCAGCGTCCTTCAGGCTATCTGCTAGTGAAACTTCAAGTCGATCGGAGCACTTACTATTTATAGTAAGTCAATTTGGAAACTGGCTAAAAATAGTAAATTGAGTGCATGCGTCGATGTCGACAGACAAGTCACGTGGTGAGGAGCGCCTCATTAAAATTTCAAGTCAATCAGAGCAGTGGAGCTATCAGAAACATGAGGTTACTATTTATAGTAAACCACCTTCAGAAACATGCTAAAAGTAGCAGGGTGATTAAAAATGGCAGTGTCGACAGGATAACAAGGTTATGAGGATGCAGTACGCAAAATTTCAAGCCATTCCGAGCTTCAGAGACGCAAATTCAGAGGACTTACTATAAATAGCAGGGCATGAGAAGCTGGCGAAGACGAGAAAAATAGCTAAGTCTGGAACTTCATCCTTCACTTCCTTGAAAATGCGCCCATCTCAGCTGGAGGTCATGAAATTTCTCTAAGTGTTGAACTTCGTCCAGTACACAGGCTAAAATGCGCCCAAGCTAGAAGAGGTCAAAGGAAGTCAACATCATTCGTCCTTCTGCCTAGCTAAAATGCGCCCAGTTGATGAGGAGGCTCAGAAAAAAAATGCTAAGTATGAAGTTCGTCCTGTTCAGGGGGCAAAATGCGCCCAAGATGAAAAAAGTCAAAGAGAAGTCAAAGTTTTCTATCCTGCTCATGCCTTGAAATGCGCCCAAAGGAGAATGGAGAGAGTTTAAAAAAATTCTAAGGCACAAGCTCGTCCTGCTCTCATGGCAAAATGCGCCCACATGCTAGTAAGAGGCCCAAAAAATTCTAAGTATAAACTTTATCCTCCACCCTAGGCTAAATGCGCCCGTCTTTGGCTGGTCAACAAGAGTCAAAGAGTTTCATCCACCAGCTAGGCCGAAATGCGCCCAAAAGCTGCCATGTGAGGACAAAAGCTGGAAGATGAGGAGTCACTAGTCAAGGCGTTGTAAATGCTTCATCCTCCACCTACATCAAAATGTGCCCAAGGACAAAGGAGTCAACAAGTCAACGTTCTTTTATCCTCCATCAAGGCTGAAATGCGCCCAAAAGAGGGCATGTGAAGACAAAACAAGGAAGCTCAAGAGTCAAGTTGAGGTTTCATTCTTCTCTCTCCTTTGAATGCGCCCATACAAAGTCAAAAGGGTAGAGGTGGCGTTTAAAGTTTATCCTCCTTCAAGGAAGATGTGCGCCCAAGTTAAAACAAGTGTGCTAGGCGTCAAAGGGTGGTGAGTGGTATATGTGTTAGGAAATATTGCCAAAGGGTGGAATTAAATTGCTAAGGCGTGGTAATATTATTCTCCAAATGCTGTGCGCCTAAGGTGGTGTGAATGAAATATGCTAGGCGTAGAAAATGCCAAGGTGAAAGTGATGTGCTAGGCGCTAGAGTTTTGATTTAATATATCCTCTTCAAGTGGGAAGTGCGCCTGGATTTGAAAATTGATGTTGCTAAGAAGGTAAATAAAGTGTGAATATATGGCGCCTAGGGTGGTGAGGTTAAAGCAACTTGCCGGGCGATGAAAGTGTTGGGTGTTGAGAATTTCTTTTTCCAAGAAAAGATGAATATGCGCTAAGGTAAACTACAAGGTGGTGAAAGCAAGGTTGATGCTAGGCGTTGGAGATTTTTTTTAAAAGTGTCCTTCATGGTATAAAATGCGCCCAGGATAATAAAAATAATATTTCTAAGTGAAGTTGTTTAAATAAAATTTTCCTCGCAGGCAAGGTGATCGAAGTTGAAATAAAATTTTCCTCGCAGGCAAGGCAAAAATTTCAAAAATGCTAAGGGATTCAAATTTTCTAAGGCAAAATATTTTCTTCCGTGGGAAAAATGCCTAAGTCTGATGAGGTGATGAATTTTCCTGATGTCCGAGTGGAATTGCCAGTGAGGCAGTCAGAAGATGCCAACTCCACAGGATTGATAAAATTTTTCCAAGTCAGAGCAAAATTCTTAGAGGGGATCGAAGAATGAGAATAAATTTGATGAAAGAATATTTTCTAAGGTTCAAAATTCTAGAAAATCAAATGAACCCGTTCGTTGGGTACCCATGGATTCATCACGTTCTGAGGAAAATTTTCTTCTGGGTATCGAAGATTATCGATAAAGAGTTGATTTTAAGGTCTTCCATGCTCTGCTTTGGCCTTCAGGGTGAAGATTTTAAATGGGCACCAGGTTGATGAATTTCCTAAGGGAAATTTGAAAATTTTCTAAGGCAAAAATGAAGAAAATGTGTTTTCAAGGTGAAATTCTCCAGATGATGAATTTGAAAGGAATTGCCTGGTTGAATTTGCTTAAATCCTTGGTGAAGATAGTCTTCTTGAGCCAGAGATGGATAAAATCAAGGTTGTCAGAGCTCCAGCAGGTGAAATGAATTCCTTGAGGATGCAGTTGAAGTTGATATTGCCAAAAGGATGATACGCCCTTGAGGAGGATGAAGTTTGTCTAAGGCATGAATTTGAACGTGAAGTTGGCTAAGGAAAAACGATGAGCCCTTGAAGATCAAAGCGTGAAAATCCTGGTAAGTGAGTTAAGTTTACATTATGAAGTGTTCTAATGTTTCTCTCCTTGCTTGTTTTGCAGGATGAGCGTGGAGGCCAGAGCACGATGACTTGAAGTGGTGAAGCACGATGATATTACGACCTTCAGAGGAAGATAAAGTTATAAGTTCCACATGAAGGAAGAAGAAGTTGCAAGAAATTTGGCTAAGTGTTAGCTCAAGTGACAAAGAAGTTGAAGAGCAACGTCAAGAAAGAAGATCAAGGACAGTGTGAACGCGTCTACAAGCGGAATCTTCTAGAAGACTGATTGTGGGCATTTATTGCCTTTGCTATTTTTGGGAGTGAGTGGGAATCTTTGATTCATTTAATGTACCACTCCCAATTCTGGCGGTTTTTAGGGTTAGGGCTGAGGTGGCGCGATTCTGGCCACTCTATTGATTGTACCCCTAGCCGTCTTTTGGGACTTGGCTAGCTATATAAGGGGGAGTCCCCCTCATTTGTAATTCATTAGAAATTAGATTTAGAGGTAGAAGCAGAGCTTAGAGGAGTAGAGAGAAGTTGATAGGGTAGAATGTAAAGTAGTGTAGATTGAAAAGGAAGGAAAGTCTTCCCTTTGGATACTTTGTAAGAAGTTGTCATGTATGCTTTCATAATAAAAGAATTTTCATTGATGGTGAATTCTTCTTTGTTGTGAATAGTTGTTGAGGCTTCTTCGTCCTTCCAATTCACGTAGCATCTTGAAGTAGCTTAAAGTAAAGTAGATTTCATTTCATGCAAGTACTTAGCAATTGTGGAATGTGGTGCTCGATTTGAACAAGGCTTCGTTCGTCCATACCACTAGCGGGCTCGCTGACGGTGGGTTCGCCTTGCGTGGTCAACTGGAAATTCATAAAACTTAACTTCGATTATGGTTGATATGTTGGCATGCGTCGTTGTGATGGTGTCTTCATGCTAAATCGTGATCTGAACATCTTAAGTCACTCCTCTAAAGATTGCACCAGTTCCGCGGAAGCTGTCCGAAGTGAGGCAAAACGGAGCTTGGTTGAAGCTTGTGAGAATTGATCGCCATGTCCCACACCCTAGAGTAAACTAGAACACTCTTATCCCTACACCCTTTAAATTCAGTTCATTTCCGATTAGAATTAGGAAACTCGTGCTCATTTGCCAAATCATTCAGATCACACGTAAAGCCCTTAGTTTACTGTCTGTTGTCAGCTAACGAACAATTGTGTAAGTCCCCTTGAAAATACCAGCAATATCACATTGAGCCAAACTGAGCCTATTCGCACTTAAGGAACCTTGGAGTTGAAAGCATGATCTTACTCGCAATCTTAGCATGCTGAATACTTTGTTCAAGAGAGGATAGAGCGTCCGTTGGGAGACTTTATTCTGTGTTGGTGCGGTCTCAAAAACCACGTCAACAATACTTATCTCTTCATTTTCAATTAGTTTGATGGTGTAATAACTTGGGATCCCGGTATTGGTGTGGTTGATATAATACTTCACAGGGGTCTTGATGAGTTGCTTAACAATTTTTGGTCAAGTGATATTTGTATCAGAGTGGAGCAGCGGAAGGCTTGGTGTAGGTGGTTGTGCTTTAGAGGTCATAATATCACCTATCACATGTTGGTAGGCATGACATTCTTTAAGGCTTTGGATATGTATGATGCTTTGTGTTTGTTAGACTTTGCATTTGTGGATAGAGGAGCTCTTGGAGGAAGAGAGCTGAGGACACTTGAGGTTGATGATTTGTTATTCCTATAGCTACATAGACAGATTCCATGGAAAAGGAATGGAATTTCAGAGGTTGAGGGATGGAGTAGATTTGAGTTTGAGTGTGTATGAACAATATTGTTTCATTTCGGGCCATTGGAACTCACTTTGCATACTATTCTTCATATTCACTAAGGGAGGAGTAGCCACATGTTGAGGAGCAGGGTGATCATGGCGTACATAACTAGTTGGAGAGATTTGCCACTTCAGGTTGTTTTGACAATATCCAGGCTTGTGATTGCTTGTGGGCAAGTAATTTTGGGAAGGGAGGACTGTATGTCCCCTTTTTCTTGCCCTAAATCCACCCTATTTTAATAATGTTTTTAAACACTAGTATATATTATATAATATTAAAATATAAATAATATAATTAAATAAATTAAATAAATAAATAAACTAAAATAAAAATGCTTTTTTGGGGTCGACCAAGTTTGGAGGAGAAAAAGGAAAAAAAGAAAAAAATAATAATAAATGAATAAATAAAGGTGGTCGGCCTTGTTAAGGGTTTTATTTGAGGGCTATAAAAGAACGTAAAGTGCAAGGCATTTAGGGTATCCATTCATATCGTATTTTTTCATTTGGAGATTCTTCTCTTTGGTTGCAACTTCAGTTGGACTTTATTTCAAGGATGAAAACCCTTGTGAATATGGTGAGTTGGATGAAAAACTAGCTCATCTTGTCAAAGTACTCATAACGAAGTTCAAATTGTGCTTCATTGGAGACATTGGAGGTTTGGAGCAATCATTGCCTAATATGATTTGGAGCATTGCTGCATAATCAGATTTGAAGATCAGATTTGGAGCAGCATTGTTGTGGCATATTTGTGAGCATATTGCATTGGGGTTTTGCCCTAATTTGGAGCGCCACTTTGGAGCAGATCTGGGCGCCCACCTTTGGGGGGCAATTTTGCATATTTGGAGCAGCAAACCCTAAGTGTTTGCTAACAAGGAATTCACACATCTAGGGTTTGACATTTGAAGACTATTTTGCATATATTTGGTATGTACAATCATAGCTTTAGATCTGATTTGTAGAGCAGAAATATGGGCATATATTTGGCATGTTTGAGCCCATGAATTCATTGTAAAATCAGTCCAGATTATTCAGTTTTGTAGCAGCAGACTTCTTTAATTGGAAATCAGATTTATTGGACCTATGTTTGGCATTTGGATGGTTGATTTTCTATAATGTACTACCGCAAATTTCAAACCTAGGTTTTTCCCTTTTCCACCTCTTCCCAAAGAATATGTCAGATAAACATTTTGATAGATGGTTATATGAACATTACAGTTTGAATCATAAATATCACGATTCATAGTAATGAAAACCCAAAATTTTCCAAACACACTAAAATGTTTGCTTCAGATTCAAACACTTTAATTTTTCCCTAGCATAACCCACAACTGCTTTAAACAAAAATTAAATAAATATTTTTTGTCTTGTAGAGAGAAGACACTTAGCTCTGATCTCTATTCTTTCTTTGACACTCCACAACATAAATGACACCTTCAGCAGAGTCCAATATAGAATTCAACCATTATAAGTTTAGCAAGACATTACAATTAATATTACAACACAATTGCTTCTAGTGATATTAGTGATAATTTCAATTTAGTCCCTCTTCGACTTACATATAAAGCTTGTAGCTCGACTTTGACACGAGGCATTAATGGTCCAAATTGATATATATAGACGAGTTTGATTCCTTTGCTCACGCCTGCCTTTTTGAATCTCGAGGCTATTTTCTATGACTCAAAGCATATACGTTAATTGCTGATTGGGAATTACTGAGCCCAACCTCCATATAATAGACATGATCAATACCTCATACTTGTCTCTAGAAATGCATGGCTGTTATAACCTGTATATCTTGCCTCAAGTCGTGTTTAATCCTTTCTTCCCACAAATAATAATAAACTCCTCACTGAGTAGTGTTACGCTTGCTTCCTCCTTTACAAGTCTGAGAATGCTAAATAAAAATTATGCCTAGCTACAGTTTCCTCGTGTCCTTTTCACGCCATAGCATTATGTCTGTCATACAAAGCTTTGAAGAGTCGCAATGGAACTCTTCACTGAGTAGTGTTACGCTTGCTTCCTCCTTTACAGGTCGGAGAATGCTAAATAAAAATTATGCCTAGCTACAGTTTCCTCGTGTCCTTTTCACGCCATAGCATTATCTCTGTCATACAAAGCTTTGAAGAGTCGCAATGGTTTAAATGCGACATCATCAGTATATAGTTGGCTCCCAAAGAAATACAAACTCACTTTAAACTTGGTCGGCTTTAAAACATATGGTGGTGCTTAATTTCTATTGCAACTTGTTACTCCCTAAATAGGAGACTTCAACCTGAAATGTAACAAATCAACCTTGTTACTGGAAGCAACTCAACATTTCATGTTATCTCCAATCTGCGATGTGTACATAACTATCGTTCAATACATAACTATCGTTCAACCCCCTATAGTTTCCTCATGTCCTTGTTTAACACGACACAACTTTATTTTTGCCATCCTCAAAGCTTTTATTCATCATCTCTTTGTAACTCCTCCAACTTTTTGAATTCTTCTTCTTTTCCTTTCAAGTTCATTCTTTTTAATAATTCCCCAAAAAGTAAATTAATTCACTTTATCTTTTTTAGAGCTTAGGTTACTTTTGCACCATTAAAATAATTAAGTTAAATTGTCCTTTTAATTTAATCTTTTTCGACAACTTAAAAATTAATTATTTAATTACAATGCTGACTTACAAAAATTGGGGAGATTAGAGTCCGCCCTTCCCAAATATGGCTTGTCCTCAAGCAATGTCAGCATAACTACCAAGCCACCTGACTGAAACAAACTGAAACCAACTATGATTTCAGGATCCCAAACCAATCTTCGAAAATAGCCACCAAGTTGCTGCTCCGCCACTTTGATAAAAACTATTAACTCATCATACCAAATCTGAGCTCGCCTTTCCTATGACCCTAAAAAATAATCAACCTCCAACCCAAAACTGAAATACCTTTGAAAATTGAAATCTTCACTATGAGAAATCACCTGCTAAGGCACCTCAATGTGGTTCACTTTTGCAATCCCATTGCCTATCATGATCTTGGTAACTAGTCAAACTCTTTGATCAAGAAGAGAGAATGGTTCTCCGCAACAATCCTCATGAAGTTCCATAAATGATGAAGATAGATTTCTGATAAGCTGTTGATTGGACAAGTGACAACAGTATTAATTCTGAAATTGGCTGGCCTAGAAATGTTTTCCTTATCACAAACTGAAAAAGTCTCATTAACATCCAATTTCTGAGTACCAAAAAATTTTCCCCATGCACGCCAAATTATGCAAATGGCTACAATCAATAATGCAACATCTGAAAATACATAGGCCAACAACTTGGAAGAATTGCTATAAACATTATTCAACAATGTGGAAATAAAGAATAATGGAGTCATTTCAGATGATTCTTCCACACTTCGCTGCCACATAATCTATAAGTACTGAGAATTAATCAGCTCATTAGCTAATTTTGTAAAAATCAGAATTATAATGTTTGAGCAGCAGCTGTAATAAAGAAAAATCCTTGTGAACTTATCTACTTCTTGTTCCTTTTCTTTCAATGCAATCAAACTGCTCTCTACAAGTTTGAGGGAACAATCCCTATCTGAAAGTAAGCTCAAAAAATCTTATTTCAAAGTCCACAAGTTCTCTTTGACTACTTGTAAATTTGCAAGAGAGGACCCTCGTTCAATACCCTTTTGTCTCTTCTCAATTTCAGCGTTCCAAAAGAGATCTTTAATGACATTGTGTGTATGGTCAAAACATGATAGGGCTGCAACAATCATATCTTCGGTAACTTTCATCTGTTTCTTCAACTCACATGACTCATTGGGAAAATGATCAACCTCAACTTCATATAATCAAATTTTTAATTTGTCTTCAATATCATGGCTCTCAACGTTAACTACCTTTATCACATCCTCATTGCATAATTCATATTTTGATGTTTGAACAACACTAAGTTCAAAAGGATTCTTTCCGCTGTTGTAATATTTTTTCAACCACTTGTTCCTCATATTTCAAGGTGCCTTTTGCTTCATATAAATGTTCTGTTATAAAGTCCTCATTATCCATGAAAGGTTTCAACTTCTTTACAAACCGATTAATCACCCTTTGAGCTAATTTCTCTTTAACTGATAGGATTCCATGGTTCCCCTTCTTGTTAGCCGATATGATAGAAAAAAGATACTGAGACACATCATCACTCTCATTAATAGTTAGAACCATAATAGTTTGCATGGGTGTAATCATATCGTCATTATGTTCTTCCTTGATAATAGCAAGGAAATGGTGAAACATGTTATGGATTAAATCATACAATTCCAAACCTAGCATAAGGTTACTCAATCTGATATTCTCAAGTGTTTTAAGTATTGCAACCCTTCTAGGAATGTGAAGACCTTTGATATCACCCAGATCCTGGAAACTATCGACCATCAATTGTATAACCTCTTTGATTGTGTCATCATCATAAGGAACTTCAGGTGTTAATATTCTCAAGACCTCACTCTAATAGGAAGCAACCATCAATCTTATCTCATCATCTGTGTGTCTCAACTGCCTATGCTGACCCAAAGAATTCACTGTAGGAACAAGAGGTATTTGCAACAAATCAGAAGGTTACTGCTCAACAAGGGTCAAACATTCTTCTACTCTTTTCATTGTGACCAATGCATCATTCCTTGGTTGAGATAGACTACTGAGCTTACTACCTGATTCGTGGAGTAATCTTGCCAACTATTTTCTATCTTCGGTTGCCATGCTTCAAACTGAAAGTTATTTTCTTGAATTACCCAAAGGTTGGCATGAACTATGTCTCTGATACCACAATAATGTACTACCCCAAATTTCAAACCCAGATTTTTTCCCTTTCCACCTTTTCCCAAAGAATATGTCAGGTAAACATTTTGATAGATGGTTATGTGAACATTATAGTTTGAATCATAAATATCACAGTAATGAAATCCCAAAATTTTCCAAACACACTAAAAAGTTTGCTTTAGATTCATACACTTTAATTTTTCCCTAGCATCATCCACAACTGCTTTAAATAGAAATTAAATAGATATTTTTTTGTCCTGTAGAGATAAGACAATTACCTTTGACCTGTATTCTTTCTTCGACACTCCACAACATACATGATACCTTCAAAAGAGTTCAATATAGTATTCGACCATTATAGGTTTAGCAAGACATTACAATTACGCCTTCTATTACAACACAACTGCTTCCAGTGATATCATTGATAATTTCAATTTAGTCCCTCTTCGACTTACATATATAGCTTGTCTCTCGACTTCGATATGAGGTATTAATGGTCTGAATTGATATATTTAGACAAGCTTGATTCCTTTGCTCACGCCTGCCTTTTGGAATCTCGAGGTCATTTTCTGTGACTCAAAGCATATACGTTGACTGCTGATTGGGATTTACTAAGCCCAATCTCCATACAATAAACCCAATCGACACCTCATACTTGTCTCTGGAAATGCACGGCTATTATAACCCGTATATCTTGCCTCAAATCGTATTTAATCCTTTCTTCCCATGAATAATATTAAATTCCTCATTGAGTAGTGTTACGCTTGCTTCCTCCTTTACGGGTCTGAGAAAGCTAAATAAAATTATGCCCAGCTATAGTTTCCCCATGTCCTTTTCACACCATATCATTATCTCTGCCATACAAAGCTTGGAAGGGTCACAATGGTTTAAATGCGACATCATTAGTATATAGTCGGCTCCCAAAGAAATACAAATTCACTTTAAACTTGGCCGGATTTAAAATATATAGTGGTGCTTAATTTCTATTGCAAATTATGACTCCCTAAATAAGATACTTCAACCCGAAATATAAAAAATTGACCCTATTACTGGAAGCGACTCAACATTTAATGTTATCTCCAATCAGTGATGTGTACATAATTATCATTCAATCACCTAGAATTTCCTCATGTCCTTGTTTAACACGACATAACTTTATTTCTGCCTTCACCATTTAATCTCTGTTCATCACATCTTCTACAATTTCAATATTTAATAGACGCAACAACTTATTCTACTCCATGATGGTATTAAAATCTCTCCCTCGCCAGTAATAAATATATGTATCCATTTATTAATCATACGCCTCTGCCATGTTGAATATAAGTGCCTGCTTTAATGGTAAAGGGAAATTTTTGAGAATCAAATTAAGAACCTGTAGCTTCGACTTGAAATAGCTAGCCACGATTCCCAGATCTTCACCTGTGAATTCTCCTTAGGACGCGAATACAAAGCATTAGTGGCGCCAAGTGACGTTTAAAATTCCACGGTTCCTACTATCATGTCACTTGGGAGTTGTGAAAGTTTTAAAAGATTTTATCATGAATGCTCGACTCCTTCAAAGACTTTCAATGATCTCAACACCATCAATTGAAAAGATTAATTTCCAAACTCCCACGGTTTTCCAGCACCAAATTAATGCAACCTTCAATTCATCTGTAGCCTAAACCAAAACAATTCATAAGCAGTGGAAATAATCACTTCAAACGTGACACAAACCTTATGAAATTGAGCATCAAAATGTTATAATCGATTCTGGGAAGGCTATGAACCATTTCTTGCATAAAAATTGATGCTATGAGACATATAACTTCAAAAACCTTCAATTCATGACCCCAGAATATACATTGATCCCTTTGAGTTTTGACCTTGGTTACGGCTTCCTGAATATTATGTTTCGTCCATTTCTATTCAATTCATACCTAATATACAAACCCAACCGAGACTTTAAAGAATATATCTGACCTCATTGAATTCTTTCTGAACTTCAAGTTCAAAAGAACTTAGTGACCTTCAACAATGTTCTTGACTATAACCAAGTTACCACGTCTTGTCTTATTACAAGCTTTATTCCTTTTTAAATAGCATGGTTCTATAAAAATAAAACTTTGATAATTTCAAGCTTATTGAATATGTAAATTATTAATTGACCCTTCTATCCTGAAAAAATTGTACGGTCCAATTATGGATTAAGAGTAGCACAACTTCTTGAAATTACATATAATCTGCAGAGAATAACATCATCCAAAATTTACCAGACCAACTTCATTATTATTATAAACCTGAAAATTGATTCTGCAAGAGGCTTCTCAATTTTCTCAAAAACACCATTGTTGAATCCAAACGAGAAACCTCCTGCAACCAGCCAGGATGGATAATCACCAGCAGAGCTGATCCTTTTTTGGAAGGTTTTCGTTCTCCAAAAGGTTGGGTGAACTCCATTCAACTAGCAGATACCTGTTCCGAAAATCAAAACCAGCATACCTGCAAAAAGACTCCTCTAAGCTTTTATTCACCATGTCTTTGTAACTCCTCTAGCTTCTTGAATTCTTCTTCTTTTCTTTCAATTTCATTCTTTTTAATAATTCCCCCAAAAGTAACTTAATTAATTCACTTTATCTTTTTTAGAAATTAATTTACCTTTGCACCATTAAAATAATCAATTTAAGTTATCTTTTTAATTTAATCTTTTCCAACAACTTCAAATTTAATTATTTAATTATAATGCTGACTTACAAAAATTGGGGACATTACATTTTAATGGTTGCTATCATAATTATGTTATCGATATGTTTTGCATAGTTTTATGGCTGTTTGTTGTATGTTTATTGGATGCCTATAAGTCTTTATCATTCTGAAAATAAAAATTGGAATTCAGTCCTAGGGTTTGAGAAGAAAACTAAATCGGAAAAGTGCAGAAATATAAATCAGAAATCTAGGGCATAAATCGGAAAGTTTATGGCAGATCCCATTGGGGATATTACAAAATCCATATTTTTGGGAATCCAATTTGAATATGGATTTATGTCTTTCAATTCAATGATCATTAGACTCCTTCCCCTACACCCTTCGGTGTGAAGGCTAATGTTGTTTTGGATGGAGAAAAGGTCATTGAGGCACGCTTGGATCAACTTTTTCCTTTTCTTGTTGTGAATGCTCTTAAAGAGGCTCCAACTATGCTCACAACCAGTAGCCCTCTAGGGCTGGCACAAAACACAGATGGGTAGCCTTTGAAGACTTTGTGTTTGAGCACTGTAATCTTTCTACCACAATCAACAAATAAAACAAAATTGTACGTATTAAGTAATAATATGTAGTAGTAAGCTAATATTCTATTTATCATAGAAGTGTGTGATTTAAGGACTCTACTATTTTTTATCTTGCTGTTGGATGCCTCTCCTTTTAATACATAGAGATGAAGAAAATGGCCTCCCGTCTAAAGCTTTGTAGATCTGCAAATCATCTAGAGTTGTGTCTCCGAGGCTCTTGACAAGTGTCATCCCCTTAATGAATGTGGTAAGACCTGCCATCATCAGCCTTGAAGGAATTGAAGAAGAAAAATATGGGATTTAAGCAGTAACCCAAGGCATTTGTTGGTTTGTGTATCTGTGATAAATAATTTTCCAGTGAGTTCATATTTATCTTGTTTCTACCACAATAATGCAATATGGCCTATGCTTTGTTGGAAAATTGTTGGTTATGTTGTGTGTTGGCGTAACAACTAACACCTCTGGAGTAGAAGTTGTTATGAACAGCCTGTGTACACTACGCAATGAGTGCTCTTCAAATTATGGAGGGGAAGCTCCCTCATTGTGCTTTGACAAATATACTTGCAAAGGAAAATAAGCTAAAACTATGTCCTGTCTTTTTGTTTCAGCTGTAGAGGCACAAGGCTTTCTTGAAAGAACCTATACGTTGCAGCTGAGTTTTCTCTGGTTTTGCAGATCTACTAACTACAACTTAAATTTAATCTATCCAATCTCCTCAGGAAAACAGAGCGAGAGGAAACGGAGCAAGGTTTGACTAACTGACGATAAACGGGTTTAGATTCTCTACTTGAGGGCAAGGTGGCGCAACTATCATCTCAATCTAAACCAGCTTATTAGGCACAAAACAGATTTAAGACTTTACCAAGACAATTTTATGGAACCCTATGTGGCATAACACTCGATTGAAAAAGTAAAGTCTTCACAAACAGCCTTTATCACCACAATCTCACGAAACCCTATGTGGCATAACCTTCAATTATAATGATAAAGATTCACAGAACAGATTTATCACTGCAATTTCTCGAAACCCTATGTGGCATAACGATTGATCACAATGGTAAATTAACACAAAACAGATTTATCATCTCAATTTCTTGGAACCCTATGTGGCATAACAATTGACTTCAATGATAAAGATGTTCAAACAGATATATCTAAACTATGGAAAGAATTCAGCATTACAATCTTTCGAAACCCTATGTGGCATAACAATCAATTGCAATAGTGAAGACACATGAACAAGTACCAAAAAGAGCAATATTGAGGGCAAGGTAGGCGCAGCATATATTTCTCTCTCAAGCAAAAGTTATTTACAAATGAGCATAAGCTCTTATTTATATACATCAAGGTGTAGGGAACCCTAAAATCACCTGTGAGTCATCTACAGTTCGCAATGCATGCAAGCTATGCCAAACCCCTATACAGTTAACTGGGAAATCCTACCCTGGAGTTTAAGCTGAAACATCTAATCTAAAATGGCAAACATGCGGCATGCCGTCCTTATTGGCTTTATGTTAGCTGGAAGACTACCATGGGTTAACGAAAACCCTAAAGAAACTCCAAGTGTGAAAGCGAGTCTCGGAATAGATATGCATGTGATGACAACCACCGAGTTAAGCTGGAAAGGTAACACTCGGTTCAACTTTCTAGGTGTGTGTAATGTCTATCCTGAGAGGCGGGAACTGAAGTTTACTGGTTGTGATCTCGAGCAATCAATCCCTCAACGAGATTGTTGACTGTATCACTATCCGGAGCTATGAGACTCTGTCGGAGAATACTATGTCGATGCAACATATCCTCACCAGCTGTGATCTGAGACTGAAGTTCGCCCCTACTCCTCGTTGCCTCATCGAACAATGCTGACATGACTGTAAGCTGAGTAATCTTACAGCCAATGGTCTCCCCACTGAAAAGGGTATGAATGAGTGCCTGGAGCTCTGACTGAACATCGGTAAGCTCCACGTAGGCACCACCCTCGATCTGATAACGGCACGGTAAGCGGGACACTAAAGTCCTCACAAACCGGAGTGCACTAGTGACGTGCTCTCTACTCTCAGCCAACTCTGATGCTAAACTGTCCTCTATCTTTACCCTGAAAACCAATTGTGTCTTCCAAGAGTAGATAGCCTCTCTGTCCTCTGCATCCGTGACTGTATCATAAGCCACACTCGGGTGAGCAATCATAATCTCGTCCCGGGGTTTGTTAATTGCCATATCTCTTTCCTCATCCTGAAGACGAAGACAGAGCTCTCGTGCATTGTACCGCAACTGATATAACTCTATAAGCATAGTACGGCCTCTAGCAACGAACTCCTCCTCCCATTCCTCCAAACGCTTGCCATATGCAACCAAGTGATTGAGTTGACTTTGCTCTGCTGGAGGCTCAAGCATCGGTGGGAGTGTACTAATGGCATCGGGTCTATGCACAAGGCTAGAAATATACTGACGAAGCTGTCTGATTTCAGCCTTGAGGGCTGCCTTATCCTCTCCGTCCTTTAGTATTCTATCCCTGGCACTGTCGTAGCAACTTGTAGAAGATCAACCTGAGTCTGGCGTGTGCTGCGACCAAGGTTGACTGTGATAACTTCAAAATCCTGAGTTTCTAATTCAGCCAAGTTCTTCCCTTGTGGAGGTACGCCAGTCTCAACGACAATCTCCATGTCGGTGTTTCTCTCTACGTGAACCATGTTCTTAACTCTCTTGTCCGACGTATCCTGGTAAATGTCATCAAAATTAGAATGATTAAGAACATAGGATGAAAGCTTGCCTCCTCTTCCTTCCTAGGCTGACTTCGATCCAAGATTTAGTCTGAAGCTGAAAATGCTACTAGAAAAGTGCGCACTAGCGATAGAGGAAGTCTCTTGATGAGAGTGAATGTGTAAAGACCCAACTAGCGAAGGTGGAGAGTCTAAATCAATTCGATGTGAATTAGGGCGTGAAGAGCTCTGGGCGGTGGGCAGAACAGACACCAGGAATTTGGCGGATACTGAGCCGACCTACGAGGCGGTCTGTGATAGGATATCTGTCAGGCTCTGTATGTGTAACAGTGGCAAGCGCCTTGCCCTTTGAACTGTTTGGCGCTTGTACTTTCTTGGGAGGATTACTCCTCTTCTTTTTATTAGGTTTTGACGAGGAAGGTAGCGAAGGATTCACCCTCTGCGGCTCGCTCAGAACACTTACCCTCCTTGTCTTCTTCTTCATCGGTAAAATTATCTTTATTACGAATAACTCTCGCCGGCTTCTCTTTATTTCTGCGTATTCCTTGGCGTGCGATCTTCGCGGCAGCGGTTGTATGTCGACTGCTCTGAAAAAGCCCGAGGAAGAACTTCTCCCTCGTCATCGATAAACCTCCCATCTCGATGAAAAGCAGAAATTTGTGAGAGCTTGGTAAATAGCTGGCGTCTGCTTGACGAGAGTCATCATTACCAATTTGCCCGGTAATCCTCCATAGAAGGCTGCGTGATATGTGCCTCCGGCAAAGGCGGTGGCTATAATGACCTGAAAGGTCATAGGCACGTGCTTCAACAAGATGCTTAAGATGATATCTCTCAAGCTCTTGTCCTGCGATCTTACTATCAATTGCCGACTTGCACCAATACATTCCAAATTGAAAAGGAAAGTTGAGAGATGGTCTGTGCCTGCGGCGTAGAAGACGATGAACATCATGCATCTGTCTTAGGAACTCCTGAAAAACTGTCTTATCCGAAGGATAACGTGGAAGCATAGCTGGATTTCCTGTGAAGCCGTAAACTCGGATGTAGGTGTATGTTGGGAATTGAATAAACCAATCTGCCCATCCATCCGTATTTGCCCCGAAGCTAGCAGATCTGAAGCGTGCAAGTCGGTCAAGTTCCTCCTTTGTATGGAGTCAAAGAAAGCCCCGTGGTGCGGCGGAAATGGCCGGTTCGGCTCACCAGTGAACTCAGGCGATCATATCTTGATAAACCTTCACGAACCGAGGATGCTTACGGTGTTAAGTCACCGAGGCCCGACCACGATAAGCGATCAAATTACCGCGAGATATGAACACATGTGAAACTCATGGGCAACTAAGCCGTTGATCTGCACGTAGGAGAATATCGCTGATGAAGGATGCCCGATCATATCACTCTGCCAGTGATGCGACCAATAATGTAATACATCCAAGGCTGGAAAACATTTGCATGTTCTTGACCTGAGACACGATTCAGGAGTGTGATTAGAATCGCATACTCATCCTTGTATTCACCGCGACCCACATTGTTTAGCAATCTGTTCTTTGCTTGTTTTAACCATCTTTCTGCCATCTATTTTAGCCGGCAGCATTCCTGTCGGCATCAAATGCTGCGCTGCTTGCTCCACTTAAAACAACTTAAGAACGTTACGGTGTTGAGGAATGCCAAAACTCCTTTCGATGTCCAAAGGTTTGAGACTGCAAATGACCCGTCCGTCAACTGACACTATCTCACGAGTAGTAGAATTGTAATGCCTAATGCAAGCCATCACGAATTCAATACAGTGCACGGAGATAGGTATGGAAGCGGCCTCTAGTAAACCAGACTGCTCAATATTCTGAATGATTGAACTTCTGATCTTAATTGGGTCTAGCACTGCTTCTGGTAATACTTTGTGAAGATCTGTCTCAACCAACCTGCGGAAATCATGGGTAAGGACGGTTTTGGTCCTGTATTCGAGCTGAGTGAACTGCATTCTGAAAAACTTGTCTGTTGACTGTGAACTTGACTATATTCTGACAAAATTTCTGGAAAGCTAAAAATAGCCTGCGAGAGTTAAAAATAGCCTTTCGAAGAATTATTTTCAGCGAAAAATCCAAGATATGGGTTTTGTCCAGAAAAGGATTCTAAGACAACCCAGAACGTCAAATTTGCGAAAATTAACTTCTACTTGATTGTACAAAGATTTTCCACTCGAGAAAATTAGTAATTCGAGAACGAATGTTCTAAAGCTAAAAATTCATGAAAAATCAAACGCACAAATTTAACTCGAGAAAACTATATAAGAATGATCCAGATACTGAGACTTGCCAAATTCGCCAATTTCAGGAACATGCAATTTGTATTTTGTGAGAAATCTGAGATCAAAGGATGAAAAAGACGTTTTTATTATGCCTTACGTGAAAATCGCCCAAGATTTCTTTGAATTGCTGACAATTGTGAACTTTGATTTGCAAAAAGATATGTTAGGAAAAATCGCCTCTGTGAATTGATGAAGATTTTGCCTCTGAACTGGAAGAATTCGCCTTGGAATTGAAAACCACGAATTTCTCCTCTTGAAATTTGCGCCTTTTTAAATATGAAGAAATTCGAATTTCCTTGAAGAAAATACGAATTTTATAATTTGAGGTTTCGCCTTTTGATTGTTAAATAATTGAATACGCCTTTAAGAATCAAGGAAATACGCCTTTGAGAATCAAGAAATTGCGAATTGCTTTGAAAGTGCGCCTTTGAAATTATGAGAAATCACGAATTTATCTTTGAATTTTGCGCCTTTGAGGAATTACGATTTTGCCTTTGAATATTAAATATGAATCTCCTTTAACAAAATTCGAATTCTCTGAAGTTGCTTTGAAAATTGATAACTTCGATTTCCCTTTGAAGATATGAACTTGAAATTGAAAACCACGAATTCACTTAAGATTAAATTTCTCTTAATGAAATCGAATTTTCTCTTTGAAAGCTTTATGAATAATAATGAAGATGGCGCCTGTATAAATAAGAAGGAATTCGCACTGAATTGTGACTGCAAGAATTCATAAACCCTAACCAGAATAGAAATCCTCTGATTGGTTGCCTTTCAGTTCAACTGCCAGTGACTAGAAGTTCAAATTTGAAAATAATAATAAAATACTTATTATCATGCAATGGCGCTAAAAATAGAAAATCGCCATTTCTGAACAAGCATATTTTGAACTTCAGTTGACAAACTGGTTGAAGCTATGAGATTCATCGTTTGACTTTATTGATTCCGAAAAGTCATCTCTTAAGCACATAGGTGTCCATCTGCTCAAGATACTTCATTTTTACTAACTCCCTATTTAATAGCTGACAACACTGTCACGACTGGCCAACTTCGACTCTGATTTCCGGATGACCGGGTGATGCTGAGACTTTTTTGAAGAATTCATCGGAAAGCCTACTGAACAAGGAAGAAATGTCTGCTGGGAGACACAACTGTAAAATCCATCGTTTAACCCCTTGAAAAATTAGGCACTGATTAAATTGCTACGGGTTCGGACTTAGCCATTTTCCTAAGCTAGTCGACGCCAGACTATTTCTTCTTGCGACTAAGCGGTGAACCACAACTATCTGAGGAATGAAATCGCTGCATGGTAGGGGCGATGCATCCAGCGAACGTATCTATGACACACGAAGGCGTGTTAAGGGCCTCAAAACAAAAGCCGGCTCTAGGTTGCGGTGTTATTTTGAAAATCAAACTTCCATCCGAGTACCCTACTTTGACTGCTGACATCTGGAGCTGGGATGACACTATTCAGGCACTATCTGTTTTAACGGACAGCTAGAAGGGCCCTCAAGAGAAGTCCCTGGAGGTATTGAGGCAAGAAAACTGCTTCTAAGACCTCAAAAACTCCAGTGCGTATTTTATTTATGTTTACCGCTACCAGACTTAGCCATTTTCTGGACATCCTCACTTTGTAGTATGACACCAAAGACCTCGCACGCACGAGTGACTGCCAAATGCTGAAGGCTGACAGCTATGCTCGTTGGAAAGATAAATTGATTACGCTCAATAGTCGTGAAGACTTCGAACGCGAACGGGCTCATCTGACAGGCCTAAAGGCTAGGCGCCCTTGAACTGTGGAAATACACTGAAAATCATTTGATGGTCCGCTCGTAAAAATTACGTGCTTGGTAGAATCTCCGCCACGACCACCAGGAATGTCGGATCGACAAGCTGAATGATGCGTTGCGGAGCCAGGCTAGAATACTACTGATGTTATGGAGATTCTGTCTGCAAATAATGCCATTTGGAGGGTCCTTTAAGCCAGCGCCCCTGGCCTGTACTTGCACTGGGCATAAACGGAGAAGCTCAGAAACGTGAAAACTCCATTTTAAGCTGATCTTTGGACGACTGCCGCCTGAACTCTGAGAGTCGGATGACTTCGCTTGATATCTCGTCGGATAAGCAGACTAGTTGTGAACAAATTGACTGCATCCGGCATCGAAAATGTCGAGATTTACCCCTGCTTCAAGATGGGCGCCCTCAAGCTAGAGGCGCGCTTTTTCCTGGAAAAGACAAATTTCTCATCTCCTAAAATTTAGGGATTTTAACTTCTGTCGCGATTTGCCGGAGTTGTGGTTCTCGGAACGCCTCGCTGGATAGCTCAACGGATAGCCAGACTAATTCTGAAGAGATTGACTGGATGCTTGAGCATTTTAGACAAGATCTTGACCTCCAACAAGTTGGGCGCCCCTGAGCTATACTTGCGCTTTTGGGCTTTTCCTCTGAGAAATCTCCATGATTTGATCTTTAAAAACTCTGCCTCGAACATTGAAAATACCGTCTGCAATATGAAATGTCGTCATGAGATGCTCCTTCGTCGTGAAGATCTTCATTTTGAGCCTCTGCTTCAGGTTTTGTTCAATATACTGACTTTGACCGACAAACTATTGACAACTACTCCATGCTTGACATTGCCCAAAACTGTGTTTTACATCAAATTAGCAAGATTTAGACTTTCAAATGCAAAATGCCTTGATGAAGCAAAAAATTTGGTTTGGGTACAACATTGTGCAAGGCAACAGCCTTTCTGCACAAGGCAAATCTGCTGCAAAAGGTAGATGCCAAGCTGCAATGCAACAAGTATGCTATGCAAGCTATAGTTACATTGTTTATAAAAGTGGCGTACCAAAATATGTTGTGTTCCAAAATGAAATGGAAGAGGTTACATTGTTTCACAAGATTACAATGGTTGTTAGGCTGGATATTTGTTCGGTGCAAAGAAGGAAACTGCCTTTGCTAAAGTTGGAGAAAAGGACAAATTTGTTTTGATAAGTTGTTAATTCGGTGGCATTTTGTCTTGAGTTGCTGTTGCAACACAATGCCCCTGCTAGTATGTATTTAATTCAATAGTTAGAGGATGAAAGTAAATACTCAAGAGATCATAATCAGAATCCTTTCATTTTAATTCAACAAAGGTTTTGTTTCAAAAATTCTATAGCAGTATCTTTAAATGCTGCTGATCTTCATATTGTTTGTTGTAATTATTAGGACTGTTGCAGTATAAGAAATAAGTTTGTTTTCCTGCACATCAGTATGATCAGAACAAGACCTGATTGAGAGGATTGGTGATTGGTTTTAGGTTTGTTTTCTTTGTATGTGTTTCTTTATTATCATTTCATATTGTTTATTTTGTTTTATTATCAAGAATATTTGAGTATTAAAGTTATTGTTCCACTCTGCCTTCCTGGTCAATAAATCATTTTCTTGTAGCACCATTTTAAGCCGCTTCTATGTAATTCTTCCCAAAAGGGCCAGCTGCCTCTTCTCATTAGTAAGGCGGATGGGTGTCTCCATGTTCACAAAATGAGTTCTTTTCTTTATTGTGTTGGATTTAGACCCCCAATTGTATAATTTGTGAATTGAACTGCGTATTCATTAATGAGTATTCCGTACCAAAAGCACTAGATTGATATTCTACCAAATAATTTCTGGTCAAGACCTCGACTCTCACACATGAGAAGGGCCTGAACATACATATCGGATATTGCAAAAAAATGTCATAAAGCTAGCAAGGGGATGTGCGTATGTGGAAAACATTTGAGATATGACATGTATAAAAGGGAATCATTAAGGGACATGCATGCCAAGGCACAGATCCCATTTGTTAGCCTCCAAATTTTAATTGTCACCAAGCAAGGCAATATCTATGAGGATATTATGTCTATATCAGCATACTAAATAAGGGACCCTAGGTTTACAAAAGTTTTATCCTTGAAATAAAAATAGACCCAAAGTTAGTTTACTGCTATATTCCTCTTTTTGGATCAATTTGCATAGGTTCGGGAAGGCCTCATGAAGGATAAAGGAAGATGATAAAATGAATACCATTACATTGTAATGCTAGAAACAATCTAATTTTGGCGAATTGAAATATCCCCTTACAATTTTTCCCGAATTTGAGCATAAGATTTCACCTGTTAACGTTAGAGAAAGAGTAAACCAATTGAAAGTAACCCTTCACTTTCTGATCACCCAAATCTCGATGAGGGCAAGGTGATAGCATATGGTGGAAAGGGGATTGTTAGGTGAAATCCAAACTGAAAGTACAATACTGAAAATCAACCCTTCACTTTCTGATTACCAAGTTCCTAGTGTGGGCAAGGTGAGAGCATACAGTGGAAAGGGGATCGTTAGCTGAAATATACTAGAAACTGAAATTACAATATGAAAGATAGGTCAGCCGATCAACAAGATATGAGTGCAACTCGACCACATATTTAGTAGGAGTGTAATACAAAGTACTGAAAGTAAATGTTTGGGCGGCTAGTTGACCCCTTCCACTTTTCAGTGGGCAGTACAAAAAAGTAAAGTGGTGAAAATAAATAGACGGCGAGGCTTGTCTCTTCCACCAAATGGTGGGAATGAGTAAAGAACATAATTGAAATATAAAGACGGCGAGGCCAGTCTCTTCCATTAATAGTGGGAATACAAAAGGTAAAGTGCAAAAATGAAATGACTGAAACAGTACTATTGATAACAGCCTTACAAAGTGAAGCAATCTGCAAATTACTATGAGTATTAAATGTCCAATTCACTCCAAAATGATAAGAGATGATCTCCATAATTAAGCAAGCTAATCTACTATGAAAAACAAGACAAAAAAGAAGCTTTTTACCGATTAGAAAACTCAGACCAGCAACCTCCAATCTCAATGAAATGCTCACAACTTTGCAAGGACACCTCCAAATGACATGAAACTGAAGAGCACAAAGATATACTGAGAGGGGGGGGCGAGGGGTGAATCAGTATATCTATAAACGTTTACCTTTTACAACCTTTATCAACTTCAAATTCAAACACAAATCAACTATGCATGTATATCTTAATACGAACAAGTTGACACCAAGATTTTACGTGGAAACCCTTGCGGGATAAAACCACGGTACAAATAATGTACTTTATGAATTATATAGCCTTATACAAAGAATGTAGGCACCAACCTACTTGAATCATCAAATATGTAGTTTAGTAGGCACCAACCTACAAAGAGCACCAACTCTTAATTCTGATTTAGTAGGCACCAACCTACAAGGAGCATCAACCCCTAATGCTGGTTTAGTAGGCACCAACCTACCGGAGGCTCCAATCCCCACTTGCCAAGCACCAACTTAGCAAAGATAGTAATATCAAGAATAGTGTTCCACCTGCAATGTTGCTTCCTCAACGGATGATGGCCAATACTGCTGAAAACACTCTTGAATGATCTCCAAAACACAATTGTAGAAACCCTTGTTTCCCCTGTCTTTTGAATCTGACTGTTTTTTTTGTTTGTTTTGATGTATTTTGGTTTTTTTGTGATTTTTGAGTACAAATGCAATAATGCGACTTTGCAAGAAATTGATAATAAATTCAAATAAAATCATTCAACTCCAAAAACTATAGAATCTATTGAGAATAAGAATGCCAGACTATTTATTAATCTTCTGAAATGATTACAATGAAGATCCAATTACATGCAATCAAAAAGGCAATGATATTTTATGAAAACCTGGTTTTTTGCAGCAAGATGAAGAATGCCCTTGATCTGGTACGGCAGCAATGAATACCTCTTTCTCCTTCCGTCCAATGATTGCAAAATGATCCAGTGGCCTAGGTGCCCAAATGTGTGAAGCTGGATGACCAAAAGAGAAGGCGATTTTCTCTGTGTAAAAAGTACGGCCCTTTGTGAATGGTACGGCCTGACAGCAGATTGGTACGGCCTTCCTGACAGCAGCAATAAATCCGTACAGCCTTTGCTAAGATGCCAGATGATGAGCATAGAATATGCGCCCTTGAATATTGCACTGCCTGACAACTTCTGAATCCAAACCCTGAATATATAAACCTCTGTGAAGCTCTGTAATTTCTTCTGAATGAAGAAATCCCTCTGCCTGGCAATAAATCGGATGATATTTCACAACCTCTGAATTGCTTTCACTGGAGATGGCTCGTTCCCCAATGCTCTGAGACTGAAACCCTCGGCTTCCGTGCTCTCGAAGAAGACTTGCTCAATTTTCAATAATCAATAACATAATGGCTCGATTTTCCAAGCAAAGCCTTATACTCTTTGAAAAGTGCTAATTCCTTCAAAATAGGCATCATTAAAATATTTTGACTTTCCTTGTTTAATTTTTCAATAGTCTCAAGTCACATTTTTAATTATAAAATATAATTAAAAATGGCCCCTTCTATGATGGGCGACCCCTTCACTTAAGTTATAATATTAAAATATTATAACTTTATATTATATGCTCAATTAAATTAATATTTAATTAATCAATCAAATATTAATAACTCCCTCAAGAAACGCCCGATGCACGAACCGTCTGAAGTTGGCAAACCAGGGAATGATTCTGCACGTGATCAAACTGTACTGCTAAAAATAGTAGGGGTGCCTCTCTGAGTGCCAAATACTGCTAAAAATAGCAACTCAGGTAAACGGTGTCCGAATGAGCCCGAACGAAAGCCAACTGGTAAAATACTGACAACTGAAGCCAAGCCAAGCTCCATCAAGACCCTCTAACCATCCCATCAGCCTACGAGGGTCGCATAATAGGCTAATCGTGAGCTCTGAGAGATGTCAACTAGAAGGGGACATGACAGTCCGCCCCTCCTGAAATTGCTTGTCCTCAAGCAATCTCAACTCCGGATGCTGCAGAATATCCTCGCTCTCCCATGTAGCATCCTCCACTGGCAAATCTCTCCATTTCATCAAATATTCTCGATAGTCTCCTACGAATCGCTCTCTCAGACTCCGTGATGACTCGTGTACTAAGATCAACCTCTCATCATCTATATGGGAAGTAAAACTGTTGTACCACACTTGTCCTAACGCTTGACGGATACGAAAAACATTGTGTACCCCGCTCGGGCCGAAGCTCTAGCTCATGCTTCACCTCCAACACCAGATCCTGAAAGGACCGTAATATCGTGGCTTAAGCTTCTCTGACCCACTCTTCCTCAGAGTAGACTAACGGTAGGGCTGCAGCATAAGATAAACCATGTCACCCACCTCAAAATGCCTCTCGGTTCTCTTCTGATCTGCGTACTGCTTTTGCTGATTTTGTGCCTTGGCAATATTTTCCTTGAGAGCCCTCATAGTATCCTGACTCTCCTGCAACAAGTCGCCAGCACTCGGCACTCTACTGTCACTCAGTAGTAAATCCAGAAAACTCGGCGCCTCATAACCGTACAACGCCATGAAAGGGGACATCTGAATGGTCATATGGAATGTCGTGTTGTAGCAATACTCACACAAATGAATCCATTTGACCCATGCCTTCTGCTGCCACTTCCCCAACCTACAAAGAGCACCAACTCTTAATTCTGATTTAGTAGGCACCAACCTACAAGGAGCATCAACCCCTAATGCTGGTTTAGTAGGCACCAACCTACCGGAGGCTCCAATCCCCACTTGCCAAGCACCAACTTAGCAAAGATAGTAATATCGCTAGAATAGTGTTCCACCCGCACGTTAAGCTTCCTCAATCCGATGATACTAACATCACGAAAAACACTTGAATGATCTCCGAACACAATTGTAGAAACCCTTGTTTCCCTGTTTTCTGATTCTGACTGTTTTTTTGTTTGTTTTGATGTATTTTGGTTTTTTTGTGATTTTTGAGTACAAATGCAATAATGCGACTTTGCAAGAAATTGATAATAAATTCAAATAAAATCATTCAACTCCGAAAACTATAGAATCTATTGAGAATACGGATGCCAGACTATTTATTAATCTTCTGAAATGATTACAATGAAGATCCAATTACATGCAATCAAAAAGGAAATGATATTTTATGAAAACCTGGTTATTTGCAGCAAGATGAAGAATGCCCTTGATCTGGTACGGCAGCACTGAATACCTCTTTCTCCTTCCGTCCAATGATTGCAAAATGATCCAGTGGCCTAGGCGCCCAAATGTGTGAAGCTGAATGACCAAAAGAGAAGGCGATTTTCTCTGTGTAAAAAGTACAGCCCTTTGTGAATGGTACGGCCTAACAGCAGATTGGTATGGCCTTCCTAACAGCAGCAATAAATCCGTACAGCCTTTGCTAAGATGCCAGATGATGAACATAGAATATGCGCCCCTGAATATTGCACTGCCTGACAACTTCTGAATCCCAAACCCTGAATATATAAACCTCTGTGAAGCTCTATAATTTCTTCTGAATGAAGAAATCCCTCTGCCTGGCAATAGATCGGATGATATTTCACAACCTTTGAATTGCTTTCATTGGAGATGGCTCGTTCCCCAATGCTCTAAGACTAAAACCCTCGGCTTCCGTGCTCTGGACGAAGGCTTGCTCAAATTTCAATAATCAATAACATAATTGGCTCGATTTTCAAAGCAAAGCCTTATACTCTTTGAAAAGTGCTAATTCCTTCCAAAATAGCATCACAAAATATTTTGATTCTTCCTTTTTGTTTAATTTTTCAATAGTTCAAGTCACATTTTAACTTGCAACATAATTAAAATGGCCCTTCATGATGGGCTAATTCACTTGCTATAATATTAAATATTATAACTTTATATTATATGCTCAATTTCAAATGAATACGAATTAATCAATCTCAAATATTAATAACTCCCCTCAAGAAACGCCGATGCACCTAACCGCCCAAGTTGGCAAACTGTGTGGAACAGACTTCTGCATTTGATCAAACTCCACGCTAAAATAGGTGCCTCTCGAAAAGCCGTACAAATATCGCTAAAAAAGCAACCTCGTAAAATCCGGTCCGGTCGAGCCCTAACGAAAAGCCAATCGTAACATCAATAACCGGGGCCAAGCCAAGCTCCATCAAGACCCTCTAACCATCCCATCAGCCTACGAGGGTCGCTTAATAGGCTAATCGTGAGCTCTGAGAGATGTCAACTAGAAGGGGACATGACAGTCCGCCCCTCCTGAAATTGCTTGTCCTCAAGCAATCTCAACTCCGGATGCTGCAGAATATCCTCGCTCTCCCATGTAGCATCCTCCACTGGCAAATCTCTCCATTTCACTAAATATTCCCTGATAGTCCTCCTACGCAACTGTCTCTCTCTGTACTCCAGGATGGACTCAGGTACTAAGATCAACTTTCCCTCATCATCTAAGGGAAGTAAAACTGCAGAAGGTACCACACGGTGTCCCAACGCCTTCTTGAGACGTGACACATGAAAAACATTGTGTACCCTGCTCTCTGCCGGAAGCTCTAGCTCATAAGCCACCTCTCCAACACGCCTCAGGATCCTGAAAGGACCGTAATATCGTGGCTTAAGCTTCTCTGACCCACTCTTCCTCAGAGTAGACTAACGGTAGGGCTGCAGCATAAGATAAACCATGTCACCCACCTCAAAATGCCTCTCGGTTCTCTTCTGATCTGCGTACTGCTTTTGCTGATTTTGTGCCTTGGCAATATTTTCCTTGAGAGCCCTCATAGTATCCTGACTCTCCTGCAACAAGTCGCCAGCACTCGGCACTCTACTGTCACTCAGTAGTAAATCCAGAAAACTCGGCGCCTCATAACCGTACAACGCCATGAAAGGGGACATCTGAATGGTCATATGGAATGTCGTGTTGTAGCAATACTCACACAAATGAATCCATTTGACCCATGCCTTCTGCTGCCACTTCCCCAACCTACAAAGAGCACCAACTCTTAATTTTGATTTAGTAGGCACCAACCTACAAGGAGCATCAACCCCTAATGCTGGTTTAGTAGGCACCAACCTACCGGAGGCTCCAATCCCCACTTGCCAAGCACCAACTTAGCAAAGATAGTAATATCAAGAATAGTGTTCCACCTGCAATGTTGCTTCCTCAACGGATGATGGCCAATACTGCTGAAAACACTCTTGAATGATCTCCAAAACACAATTCTGCTCAAAACACTCTTGAATGATTTATCTTCCTTGAATGATCTCCAAATATCTTTATATATCTTCTTGCTTAATTCTTCATGAAATGCTGCTCAACACATACAATCTGTCTTCTTCAACTTGCACCAAATCTGCATAAACTCCTCTTGGACTGTCTTTGAATTATCTTCACTAATCTGAAATATATTTTCCCTTTTAACTCTTGTCAAATCTGCCCCAATCTACTTCTTAAATCTGCATGTGTACCACACTAATGTTTCTACACTCAAGAGGAGTGACCCTTCACAAGTCTGCAATATTCTTTATATTTGTCTCTGCTCTGTTGTATTTGCTCTGCTTCTGAAAGATAGTACTTTTATTTCTTACTTCTTCTTTATAAAATGTCTCAAGTGTGCTTGTGATTTTGATGATGTAATCTTTATACTCACACAGCACTCTCTACAAGCCTCACTTCCAGTTTTTCAGATAATATACATTGTTACACACACAACTCCTCTCTACTTGACTTGTGTTTCAAAAATATAACATTAATTCCACAACAACACTCACTACCCAACACACTCAAACACCACACATTACTTGTATGCTTTATATATTCTTTTCAATCTTCTAAACTGTTGTTCTATTCACACACAGCTCACCTACTTCTATTTTTAATGATATAACATTTTATTCATCCACTCTACACGCACAACACTTTGTGTTTTTGATATAACAGTTACACCATACAGCATACACTGATTTTTTCTCTTTTCTTTATGAAATATGATGTTCAATAAAATCCATAACACCCAACACTTAGCTGTCTTGATGTTATATCTTTTAACTCATACTCCAACATACACAGCACTTGTGTTTTAATGATATAACATTTATTTCACACACAGCACTCTATATTCTCATTCTCTACACTCAGAAAATATTCATTCGATACATACTTTTTATTCACATTATCTTTCTCATCTTATATCACTTCAAATGAAGTGTCTTCAATGAATGGATGTATCTTTTCCAAGGGAGATACCTTAAAAGAAGTCACACCTTTTCACAATGGATCGCTGTCCCTTGTTTGAGGTCATAGCATTTAGTTTATTACTTCAAACTTCTTTAAAACACTCGTATCTCTTCATCGAACCTTTTGGAAAATCCATCCTTCCAAACTTTTAATCGTTTACTTTTGTCATGTTTAATGAATCAGATTAAACAACCAATTGTTCTTTTCATACACACACATCTCTTTAATTCCTTTAGCAATTGAATCGCTTCGGCCAAATAAGCATTTTGTAGAAAGTCATGATTCATGACTAATCACATTATTTCATACTTGTTAGTAATTTAAATCCGGAATTGTATAAATGAAGAGGCGCTTCTTGTTACTTCATGAAGTAATTATTTTTGCTTGATAAATCTTAATCATACTTTTATGTGAACTCCAAAGTCCTAATTTTTAAATTAATGATCTGATATTGAAATCTGAAGTCGATCTCTTAGATCAATATTTTGATATCTATTTGATTGATCTATTCTCAAATCGATCCTTTTCAGAATTATAATTAGATCATGATCGCGTCTCTGATCATGTCTTATATTGATGATCGATGTTCACTTTCCAGATTTTATTTTTCAGTACCGATCCTTTGGAATTCTTATCTCCAGTTTAACGTCTCTTTGAAATTCATTATCTTATGATCCAAAGGATTTTTGAATCCTTCCAAAGTCAGATCCTTTTGAGGCTCATTATCTTATCGTCCAAAACACACTGATTTATTCCTGATTGATATGTTATCTTCAGTCATGCATCTATTATCTTGACATTAATGACACAAATCTAGCAGCCTCTTATATGCCTTTGACATCAATGACAACATTTCCAACAGAAACAAAGTGCAAATGAAGCATCGGAGTTAGGCGCCCAAATCCAAAACATGAAACAGCAGCAAGCAACCTCCGATATTTTATGCATGCATTCCAAAGCACTACAGAAAAGGTATGACCTCCTTGACTAGGGTGACCAGCTCTAGTAAATCAGAAACTTCACCAAAAATTACGAAACTTGCAGCAATGAGGCGCCCAAGGTAGCTGAAAACATGTAGCCAATACCCAGAACAAGCAAAAATTCACTCAATGAACTACAAGCCAAATGTAATGTCCCCATTTTGCGAGCATCAAAGTTTGGTGGATTTAGCCTATTCCTGACCCTTGTAGGCTAATATGTCTGGGCAGAGGGTCCCGTGTGGCAGTTACTCGGTGATTAGAGACATTACTCTTCGGCTGGATTCAGGTTTTGGCCTTTGCACAGGTTATTTGACTCAGATTGGCACACTTACTATTTATAGTAAGTTACTATTTTGGGAGAGTTAGAGTTCCTATTAATAGAAAGACACCTAAGCAGAGCATATTGGCAGTGTCGACCTTGATTGGGCCTTTGCAGCTGTTTCTAGACTCAGTTTCACATACTTACTATTTATAGTAAGTCACTGTTCAGGATTTCTATTTTTAGACGGGCATCCGATCACATGGAGAACAGGGAGAGTCGACTCCTGGCTTAGACGGCTTAGCAATAGACAAGTACATCAAGAGATATTAAAGTTTAAGTGACTTAAGTGATTTATTTAATATTTTAATATTATTATAAAGTTATAAAGTAACTTTATAATAATAAAGTCACTTTAATATAATAAAGTGCGTTAAGTGAATAATTTAATGTGGGAATATATCTTTTATCCCACATTGGCCAGGAAGGTGTTGAGCTCTCATAAGAAATGAATAGAAAGAGAGTTAAGAGCTCATTCTCGGTATCCAGTTGATGAATATTATTTTGAATGATTTTTATTGTGGAGCCTAGGGATTTTGCAGTTTTCTTCTTTGATCATAGGAAACAAAAATTTCCTATTGATAGCATAACTGAGGGAGTGAAATACCTCTTGAAGGGTTGCAAGTTTGGAAAGAATACTTCAGTTCTTTCATTGGTTCAAAATTAATGGCCTAGGGCCAATTTTGCTAAAGTATGATTGGAGGACGTCATGTAATGAGAGAATCTGATTTTTTATAATCAAAACTTCCAGTCATCCATTAAGCCACGATTTATGATAATAAGAGGCTACACTTGGGTCGATTGCCTTGGGAGAGAGAGGCGCTTCAATCTTGGAGGATGGACGATTTGTTTGAAGCTGTCGGTGATCATCATAAGATTGGCATCAGCTAGGTTGTGCATTTTATTAGCAAACAGGGACGACTGACCAAGGGGTGCGATTTCAGTGTTGGAGCAGCAATAAATTCTAAGAAAATTCTTAGAACATTGTTTGGGTATGAGAAGATTGGGCGCTGCAAATTGGGAGTCAAATACTTTCAGAACACAGAGAATCAAATCTTGTAACCAGCTACCATCTATTTCATCAGGTTCCCTACTAACATTATATTTCATTTTCCTCAGCATAATTTCAGTTGAGAAATAGGTCTTTGGCATTATCATATATTGCAAATGTAGATGTTTACTTTAGATCAGAATTTGGCATTGTTGTTTATTGCATCATACGCCAAGAGTCTTGGCATCCTTCAACAGTATTTCCAGATTCGCATTTCAGTTTGCAGTAAAGGGACATATTTGCATTACATTGTAATCAACATTTCTTAATCGCTGTCAAGGAAGTTGTAATCACATCATAGATTTTTATCAGTCCATTTGCTGTCATATCAGCATCATTAGAATGGTGATTGTATTGAGTTGCAATGGCAATACTATTTGATGTTGTGAACAGATTGAATATCAAAAAAGGATTTGGTAGTTTGTCCGCAATATGTTTGTGGAAATGTTCACTTGCTGTAGGAGTTGATTTTGTATTAGTTAGTATCTATTTTCATGATATATTTTTATTTGAGACATATCAGCATTCTTTTCAAGCATTTGCATTAATTGATATCCAAATTCAAAGCAAGTACATCAGGCTGATAACTCAGACCAGCAAGCTGGAAGTTTGCATTCAAATTGTTTGACAAAATTTCAAGGGGACAAAGATGAGTTTTTGAGTCAGCTTAGGCTAGGCTCATCACACCAAAACGTGCTTCAGCTAGCACCGAACCAGCAACATCAAAAATTGAGAAAACACACCAAAACTCAGAAATCATCAAAGGTAATCATCTTCAATATGCTCAATCTGCTCTTTAGTGTAAAAAACAGTCTCAAACTTAGCTAGGTGCTATCTTGCAAGCACAAAACTAAGAGCACTAGGAGGTATGCATTCCTCGAAGCAAGGGTTTGTAGAAATTTTGGTAGCACTTTGTTATATTTTCAATGGATAGTCTCAAATGAAGCTCAACACTCATATTTATAATCATCTTCTCAAATTCAAATCCATTTTCCCTCCAATTAGGGCGCCCAAGATGAAATTCACATTTGACTTGAGTTTGCATTTGAATTTCATGAAGCTACGCATCCAATACACATTGAAGGTTATATAACTTAATAAAATGCAACTATCAGTTAGGCGTCCAAAACACTTTAAGTGAAATAACCTTATAAAATGCAATTATATTCCTCCAATCTAGGCATCCAACTTTGCCTTAGCAATATTTCACTTAAAAAACATTTACACTCACTAAATGAAGCGCCCAACTCAAGCACTGACTTGCCAAAACGAACTCCAAGAGTGTTGAAGGCCAAATTGCTCAAACTGCCCTGCCAGATATAGCGACTGTATTGAACTGCTGAAACACTTCCAAAAATATTACCACTAAAAGTAACACTTACTATAAATAGCATACCGTTAAAAATAGTAAGTCTGGAAAAGTTACCAGATGTAGATGCATGTCATACCACTGCGAAGCTCTCTAAAAACCCAGAAAGAAACCAAAAACCAATCTAGAAAACTCCAACATGCAAACCCTTGAATCCACAAAAGAAACTTCCAAGCAGCTGGAAACCCTAATGTCCACTTCTGACTAGCCTACGGGCCTTCGGGATAGGCTAACGGCCAACTGAAAAGATCACTACTGAGAAGGGGACATTACACGAATGGAATTAAACCCATATTGCATGCTATTTAAAGATGTTGAATAGGAGTTACCCCTTTTGGTAAGACTTACCTTACAAAAAGGAAAAAAGGAAGAAAGAAAAAAAAGAAGTTATTGTTCCAATCTAAATTTCCGTGTTGCAATTTAGCATTTCAATTGTAATTTAAAGTGATTTATTTTACTGTTTGCAATTAGAGTTGACTATTCTTTTGATCTTTTTTATTTTCTTCTACCCTATTAAAAATACCCAGCTGATGAGATTTGCCCTGCCTAATTAAAACTTGTGGTCTTGCATATATTTTGCTCACATATTGTCAAAACTAACATTCCCAGATTAAAACGATACTGAGTGTGCTGAACACTTTCCCATTAGAAAGGTTTTTGATTGATCTTTAAGATTGATTTCTTATTTATTAAACTTAATGGGGGTAAATTAGGTTATTGAAATTTTCTCTGGACCATCTAGTCTGCAATTGCCAAGTCAGAATTTTTGAATGAAATGTT
>VDFB02262019.1:0-20003 GCA_007258455.2 Sequoia sempervirens | reverse complement strand
AATAACATAGCCAAATATGAAGCACTCATCACTGGTTTAAAGACAGCATTGGAATGGAGGATTACCGAGCTACAAGTTTATGGTGACTCACAGCTAGTTATTAATCAAATCAATGATGACTATCAGACTAAAGATGACAAGTTGTTGCCGTACAAGAAAATGATTGATGACTTCAAAAAGTACTTTGTGGACATTCAGTTCACACAAATTCCAAGGAGTGACAACAAAGTAGCTGACGCTATGGCTACGATCGCCTCATTGGTACAACTCCCAGAAAAATAGACTCGCTATGAATTTCTGGTGGAACAATTATTTACACCTGCCTATGACACACCTGAAAGCCAAATTATCTGTCACTTGGTAGGATCTGATTCACCTTGGTATGGTAAGATTTATGCCTACCTAAAAGACAATACTTTACCGCCTGACTTATCCCACAACCAAAAACATAACTTTATCCGACAAACCTCTCGATATACCTGTTGTGCAGTTTTTGCACACACGCCCCACTGGGAGTGGGGACCCTCTCTTTTTGGTGTCTTTGACCTTTGATTTTATTGGATTTATCATTTTAGGGTCTTGACATGTTGGTCTTGCTGGCTTTGCCCTTTCCCTAAGATTGCAATTGATCGAAATTGAGTTTTTGGCCAAATCCGGGTTTTCACCTGGATCCGGGATTTTCCGTCTCCGACGGATTCTTCCGTCCCTGGTTCCTTGTCTGTTTCTGGCCAGATTCTCCGATTCCGGGTTTTTCCCTAACTTCGGGATTTTCCGGTCCGGTCGGATTTTCCCGGATTCTGTCAAAATCCCGGTCCTCATTATTTCCCCGGTTTTTGCATTTCCACGAAGTCTGTGTTTCCGCGCATTCTGGGATTTTCTGAAATTCCACTTGGGGCACGGGTTTCCGGACTTGTCAGAAACGTCTTTTCGCGCATTAATGGCTGGGGTATCTTGGTTCAGACGGGTATAAGGGCGAATTTGGGGCGTTTTCTGATTCATTCTAACTTCGACTGCTTCCTTGTTTTCTGCTCTGGCGATTCGGAACTTTCGTTTGAGCTTTGGGGTTTGGTTTTGGATTGTTTGCGCGTGGATTGCTTGAGTGTTGCTGCCAGTATCCCGTTGCCTGGACGTGTTGCCACCTGGATTGATTTTCCAAGCTCGGTTTCTGCTCGTCTTGATCCATGGTATGTACTCGTCGCCCTTCCGTTTGTTTGCATGGTGATTTGAGATTTTCTTGTACTGGGCGTTGTTAAATTTTGGGGTCGGCTCATATTTTGGCTTTGGGTGTCGTATTTATTCAGTCGGTTTGATCCGTTTTTTTATATTTGAAGCCCATCTCTCGTGCCCTATGAGTTCCGTTTATCCGCTTGATTGCATATATACACTTTAGGCGGAAGTCTGGGTCGTGTTGCTTAATTGTTTTGGGTGTGAGATGTGTTGCCATGCGAATTTAGGGTTTTCTGGGTGTCTCGGCTAGTGCGATGATTTGATCTTGTGTTTGAATGACTTTCGCCTCGTTTTATGTTGGCTCCCCGTCCTGTGAGGATTAGAGGGCTTTTTAGGTAAATCCCGAACTGATATTTTAACCCTAAAAGCTTGCTCTGGTTCTAATGGCGGATATGTGATTGTTCGATTTAGGGCATCGTCATTTTAAGTATGGGATCCTTCCTTTGAGTGCTTCTGAGTGTTGGACACTCTTGGCATATTCGAGTCTGGTAATTGTCGTCGGTTTTGGGTTCATTCGAGCTTTGATATTGAAGATCTTGTGGTCGCTCCTGTGTTGGTGCACGTTTTGCCATTTTTTGGGTTTCCGAGGCTGTCGCGGAATTTCTGGTCTCACGGATTTTCCCGGTTTCCTTTTATTCCGCGGACAGAGTTAATTTCCGGTGCATTTGATGCTGACCGCGAAAGTCCGTCCCATTCGGATTTTTCCGGATTTCCTGTCTGATTGCATTCTTTTGTGTATTTCGATGAGGGAATTGGTGGAGTGATTGTTGATGCCTATTTCTTGATTGCCAAAGAGTAAAATTGATGATTTTCCTTTGATTTCGAGCATATTAATGATTTACATGGCTAATAGTGCTTTGGTGGCAGGAGTCCGTCTGGGTCGGATTTCTCCGGAATTCTGCCCCGAATGTATTTTCCCGGATTATATGATTTTCCCGGATTATTTGATTTCTCCGGATCTCAGAAAATTGGCATTTGGCATTTGGCATTTGGTTTCAATAGATGTGTATGATGTATGCTAACCTTTTGGATGAATATGAGCTTAATAATTAGATTCTAATAATAGTTCTTGGATGTGCAGGCTGAATCAAGCAAAGCTGCTGCTGGGAAGTCCAAAGGTGGTGCGGGGGCATCTGCAGTTTCTGAGACAGAAAAATTGAGATTAGACATGAGGAGTCAGGTCCCAGAGAGTAAGATATCTTCCGTGTGGGCAGATGTGTCTGATACCAACGTTGGTGCCTGGCGTTATGAAGAATTCAAACAGAGAACAGCTGAGAAGGACCAATCGGCATTGAGGCAAGGGATGATGAACTCAGGGTTGGTACACGTGGCAGGGTTCCCTCCAGCAGTCCAGTGTTACGAGCTGATTTTGGAGTGTGCTAGGCAGTACGCCTTTGACACACAGATGGTAGTTAGTACTGAGGGGCGGGTGTTGGCAAATTTCAGTCCAGCCTCCATTGCCCGAGCTTTCAGCATGCCGGATCTCCCCTCGGTCTGCGCCCTAAACATTGACACTGCTCGTACGTATTATGAGAACGAGCCAGTTAAGGCTCAACAGCTTATCAACTCATGGCTTGAGAAGCCCAAGTCTCACCACTCTAAATTGCCCAAACAGTTGCACAGGGTGAAGTTCAGGCCAGATATTTATGATGCTATCACACTGTTGAGCAGGGTGGCCGGACTCAAAACTGCCGGGGTATTGGAAAGTTGGATGGTCCATGTGATCACCAAGATAGGCCAAGGAACGAATTACCACTGGGCAGGACTTATCAGTGCGGAAATAGATAGGCAACTGAGGAATGTTTTGGAAGGAAAGAAGTTCACCATGTCCTCCTTTGTTATATATATACTGGCCATCTCTTATCCCTATAAGGGACTGACTCCGGCAGGAGCTATTGGACAGGACATTATCTATGAGGTCTATCCGGAATTGCACCTCGGACACGGAGACTATAGGAGGGCCAACGATGCCTTCACTATGCACATTACCCGGACCCTTCAGAATGCGGAGCACATCAGATTGTCCGATGGGGCTAGGGGGTTGATTAGGAATTATGGGGCCTGGTTCATCCAGTTCCCCACTTTCACTTATCTCCGGATTGATGGATGCCCCGTTGCTCCCTACAGATTGCCCAGGTATCCTATGGACCACATAGTGCTACTGGAGGTCGTGAGACAAATTTGTGAGTTCGATACGGTGGTCAAGAAGGAGAAACATAAAACTGGTTTTGGAGGTGACTTCCCTCTTGGGATTGGCGTGGATGTGATGTGTCCTTCCATTCAATCAGCTCATACTACAGGTGAGGAATTGGCAGCCTATGGATTCTCTTTCCATTCAAAGAGAATGAATTTTGACATCACCGGAGGGGCACAGAAAAGGGCTACCCAGGAATACAGGCACAAGGAGGACTTGGAGGACTACTGGGTCAACATCAAGGATGACCTTGATGCACGAAGGAAAAGGTATTCCCGGCTGCCAGTGGAGGCAATTAGGCAGTACAATGTGAAGCTGATTCCAGATCAGCTGGAGGATGATGGAAAATTGGTCCAGGACCATGTCTATGAGCCCATCAAGGATAGGTCAGTAGCGGATATGGACTGGAATGAGCCTGAGGTGACAGAGTTGGAGGACTTAATGGCTCCGGTGCTAAAATATACCTTTGCTTGGATCAAACATGAGGTCTGGGTGTTGGAAAATGCCAATGTTCCCCTCACTTTCGACCTGATGGGGAATCTCAACCCCATGTCCACTTCAGAGGAATCCGGGGAAGAGGACCCCAAAGGGAAAACATCCAAGGCCTCTCCTTTCAAAATCAAGGTCAGAAGCCCTAAGGGGACTCAACCTGCATCAAAAAGGAAACCTATCGGAAAACGCAGGTGGAAGACCCTGACTATCAGCAGGTCCTCGGACGAGGAGGAGGTGGAGAAAGCTGAGGAGGAGGATGTTCCTCCACCGCCCAAGAAGGCCAGAACTACAAGGGTGGCGAAAAAGAAAGGCCAAACGACTTCAGAGGATGAGCCTCCGGTTGTGGATGTAGAAAGTTCCGGAGGGGAGAAGACCAAAGTATACACCAGAAGATCCAGAACTCCGTCCCCAAAGGATGCTGCACAGCCAAAGGTTTCTTCTCCAATATTGCCAGCCACTGAACAGGACAGACCTGTCTCTCCTCCGCAGGGTGTAACAGAACCGGTAAATCCGGATGAGCAGGAAATCAGCGGAGAAGCAGAGCCGTTTGAGGAAGGGGCATTATTCAGTGAGGCTGCCGGGCTCGAGGTAGAGACAGAAAAAGGGCACACTTCCCCCTTGGTACAATACGAGGACTCTCCGGAGAGTGAGAAGGGCCGCGGATCTCCAGAACCAGAGAAGAGCATCCCCGCTGGAACTCCATCGCCGGTACTTCCTGAGTTGCGATTTGAGGAGATGGACCAAGGTGAACACCCCCCAGAGAAGGATGATGACAAGGCAACAGAAGAAGGAGAAGTCGAGGTGGTAGTAACAGAAGAGGAGAAAGCCACAGAAGACCCGGGGAAAACTGACACAGAAGGAATCCGGACGGACCCTGTAGCCCCGGACTGGTTAGAAAAATAAATAGCAAGGAAGAAACAGGTGATAGTAGAAGACACTCCTCTCGACTGGGATGCAATGTTATCTCAGATTGGAAAGGGAAAAAAGAAGAAGGCAGCTAAGATAATTTCCCGGGTGGAAAGGGATGAGGTGCATAACCGTGTAGTACACATCGCCACCCCTGCTGCAGATAAAACAAGAGAAGAGGTAATAGGCCAGGATTACAGTGTTCAAACCATTAACCTTGGGCCAGCTTCCCTAGAACAAGACATTGAGGAATTCGAGGGGTCAAGTGCTGTGATTCTGGATAGGTTGAGGAAGGAGACTCAGACAAAGAGGGAATTGAAAAGGGAAAATGAAAGGTTGAGGAAAAGCTTAGAAGAGGTCATGAAACCTCTACAGTCCCTCCATCCGTCCTCCTCTTCTACTCCCGGATTTCTGCCGAAAGAAACAATTTCTGGTATAGAGAAGATGAAGGCTTCCACACAAGCTGCCATGGACTGGTTGATGAGTGTTCGGACACAAGGAGATGAAGCTATTAAGGAGATCCTGTCAGTTGGCAAGGATGCAGTCCAAGGAAAAGAGCTAATGGAAAGTATCCTTTCTCAGGATATGAATGATGTCGATTCTCTGTTGCAGAAGACAAAGATTATTCTGGGACATGGCAGGGAACAATTGGGCAAGGATGGAATTCTTCCCTCTTCCAGGTTGGATGAACCGTGGGAATGGTTCGAAGCACTACAGATCAGGCAGGGAGCCCTGAAAAAGATAAAGAAACGAAGAAAAGCCATTGATGTCGACCTTACTGCAATCTATGAGGGTTGCATTGCATTTTTTGAAGTGATGACAGGGAGGAATAAGATTGCTCCCAAGTACCTGAGTTTGGATCAATTGAAGGAATGGTGGCATGAGGTTTATGCCCCGGATTCTGATGAGGTTGTCACTGGCCACATGCTTGATGATGCGGCTACATATTTGGCAGTGATAGATAGATACCTGACCAGCAGAAAGGATTGGAAGGGGACCATTGAGCGGTCCAATGAGGGGATTGAGTCAATTAAATGCCGGCTCAAAGTTTTGCCATTGCCACCTGTTGCTGAGTTGGAAGGAGTTTTCTTGAGGGTCCAAGGGTCACCAGCGCGAAGAAAGGACAAGGGAAGCAGCGGTTAATGTTTATCTCGAGATTTGTGCTTCCCTATTATCATAGGGCATGCATTGGACCGGATTTCCTTGGGGATTGTGCCTTGGCCAACTTGGATGATGGCATTAAATGTGTGCCTTAGTTTGTTTCCCTGGCCGACCTGTTTTGGCGGTTTTGTTATTATCTTTATTGTAAAATGTTTGGCTGGGCCGACATGTTCTGGGATTAATTGGTTAAATAGGCATTTTTTGCCTTATTGTAAGAAGAGAAGATTTGGATAGTAGGGATTAGCAAGAGCAATAGTTAGAGTTTTAGAATTTCTTAAAGCAGATATCATATTCAGAACAGTTGAATTGTTGCAGCATTGGGTGATTAATACAATTGGAGACATTGTGGTTTTCCTGGTGGAATCCTTTGTGTTATCTCATCTTGCATGGTTCTTTTGTTCTATTTTTCACATTGCTTGAAGATCTAGGGTTTATTATTTAGAAATAAATTAGTTTAGTTAGATAAATGGTGTATGTGATTTCATATTTGGAATGTTGGTAGCTATCTTTGGTCTACACTCCCAGTAACTATCTGATTGTAGTAGGCTGGTGAAGTCAACCTGGACCATATATATTCAAATGTGCTTAAGTTCGGTTGTAGATGCAAGTCTATGATTTGAAAATTTATACTCCTCAGAAGATTGCACTGTTCTTGTAGAGATTGCCTTGTGGGTCGAACAGGAATTGGTTATTTGAGATAGGTCCATTCCAAATATATGTCATTTGCATTGCTTGTCTGTTCAATAATTTAGATTTTATTACCTTCCCTGCACCCCTATCTTTTGCAATTTCTTTGTTATTCGGTTAGATTTAGGATTCAAGACCATCATATTGTTAGATCTGGTAAATGGAAAAGGTTTAGTTTGCTTGTAGTAAGGTTCGATTGTGATTACCAGCAATTTTCACATATTATCTGAGTTGTTTATGCATTGTTATGACCTAACACCCGAGAGACCTTGGGATGATTTTCAGCAATTCATTGTTGAAGATTATCTTTCAAGAGAGATAGAATATCATTTTCTGTCTGAGTTGTTGCTGTGCAGAAAACACCATCAACAGATTGGCGCTAGAAGGAGGGCCTGAATGAGCACACTGGATCGTTTCTTGAACGCTATCTCTCCAGAGAGATATAGGAGAAATACCAGGTCCACCGCCAGAGAGGAATATTTAGAAGAACTTCAATTTCCTAATAGGTTAAGGAGGACTAGAGAAAGGGGAGAATCATCATCACCTATCCCTTCACCAGTATCATCCACATCTTCACATCCTGAGGTGGAGGCTATACCCATTCCTGAGGCCGTTCCTGTCCAACAGCCTCAGCCTGTCAATAATCAACCACCACCGCCACCCCCACTTTTACCAATGGCTTTCCTTGCCAACAATCCATCGCCCCTATTCTTCCAAGCCTACAATGTTATGCCCAAAAACCCTGAGCACTTCTGTTCAAAATTCCATGCTAATGACCCGAACAGGACTGCAGAAGAGCACCTAAGGATTTTCCAAACTTGTCTCAAGGACAGGGGGATAGTTCATGAGGATGTTGCTTGCAGGCTGTTTCCCTATTCACTAGGAGAAGAGGCCTTTTACTGGTATAATCATCTTCCTGCTGGTTCAATTCTTAATTGGAACGACCTTGAGACTGCCTTTTTACAAAAATTTCGAATACCCATTAGTGCCAACGAGTTATATCTACAATTCATCAAAGTCAAGAGAGAGGTTAATGAGCCGATAGCCAGTTTCAATAATAGGTTTCACCGGGCATTCACCAGGTTGCAAGACCCATACATTTTGGATGATGATACGGCCCTGGGAGTCTATTATGAAGCTCTGGATAGCTTGACAGCAACCTTCCTGAAGTGGAGACCTAACCCTCCAGACACACTAACTAATGCTTATACAGAGGCTGTCAAGCTCAGCACAGACCTAAGGCAACACTTGACTGGGCCATTGCCTTCCCTGGGACCAGTTGCACATCCTAACCAGATTCAGGCAGTAAATCAGGCCCTCACCAATCATACCCCAATTATGAACCCAGTTCCCCAATTACCCATAGTACCACACCCTGGTCATCCCATGAACCAAATCTCTCCTATGATAAACTTCCCCCAACAACAAGTGAACCAACCCATGTATCAGCCACAGCAGAATAGCTTCCCTGCTTATCTGCAGAATTCTGAGGTGTTGCACCAGTCTTTGGGGTCCGCCACAATGACTATTCCCCCTCAGAGTAACCCGAACCAGATCCCCTACCAAGATCCTAATAGGGAGAGGATTGATGAAATGGCCGAACAAATAAAGAAGTTAAATCTGGAAGTGACTTACTTGAGAAATCAGAATAGTCAGTTGCAAGCTGCTCAGAAGGGGATGCAATCTAATCAGAACAGGGAGGTTTCACAAGGACAGAACTTTGACAGGGGACAGCGTAATAACAGAGGGTTCTACAATGATAGGGAATATAACCAGGATAGGGGTTATAACAATGACAGAGGTTTCAATAACGAAAGGAGGCAGAATTTTGACAGAGGCCAAGGAAGTGGGTCAGGATTTGATAAAAGGTCACCACAAGGACAGAACAGAACTTGGAATACAGGGCCCAATAATGGGGGAGTTCCTACCCCGTTGGATCAGCCAGCTAATCAGGTTGTTAATCAGTCTGCAAACCAACCAGTCAGTCAAGATAAGCCTCCTACTGGAGTATACCTGGCAGAAGCAGCCTTGTCTGGGTGGTGTAGACTCCATAAGACAAGCCAGCATTCAGAATTGGAATGTCCAGAATTCCAAACTGCTGCTTCTATCTTTCAGTATGAGGTGGAAAACAATGTGAATACACAAGAGATTGTTCCCTCTAACTCCTATGATTCTCCTGTGTTGGTATTGAATCATGCTCCTTTTCCAGCCATCCAAGAAAATGTACCAGAGGAACCCGATTCCCATGAGGATGAAACAGACCAGATTTGTAATGGAGATGAGGTTGCTCGGCTATTTAACGAAGAAATAAATGATAATGGCCCCCTCGATCAGGAGGAAGTTCATATTGAAGAAGTACAGATGTTTCAGAGACAGGGATTGAGGGATATGCCTCATAGACGCCCACAGCCTGGAGGACCGTTCACCACCTACATTCCTCCCAACAACTTCAGTACTCCTCCGGATCCTAATGCCAGCAACAATCCATCTTATCCACATGTCTCCAAGCAGTACCTTTCGAAAGACAGACAAGCTCAGGCTGAACCACAAAAGGAAAAGATTGTTCAAGCCGGCGAGGACAAGTTGGAGGAACCACTTAAGGAAGTCTTTACTGATATGAGTGAGGAGCAGATGGCTTCATACGTTGCAGAGGAATTCAAGAAATTAAAGGTAAATCTTTCTGCATTTGAGTTATTAAGATTTCCTGCAATTAGGAAGGCTGTCTTAGGTACCTATGATGCAAATTTGAAGTTATTGGATAAGTCTTCTAGTGGATATGTCAGCCAGACTTCCAGTTTTCAGTCTATAAACACACAAAATCAGACCCAAAATCGGATCAACCCACCACCTGGAGATAAGGGAAAAGAAAAGGATAGGACTCAAGTAGCCCAGGTGGATACCCAGCCCACTTTGTTTCAAGGAAAAACGGAGACTCCTCCATTTCTGATTTCTGTCAGAATTTTTGGTAAGAACCTCCATAATTGCTTGTTAGATTCTGGTGCTTCCACCAACGTGATGCCTCTAGGAGTTTGTAGGGCTCTAGGAATTACACCTGCCGATTCCCAGAAGAAGGGCACTCAGTTGGATAGAACTGAGGTGAGTGTGGTAGGAGAACTCAACATGATCCAGATGCAGATAGCTTCTGATCCGAGAATTCAACAGGTTATTAACATTCAGGTGGCTGATATTCCTGATGCATATGGTTTGATCCTAGGAAGAGATTTCACCAAGGCCCTGAATGGATATGTGTCCACCGACCACTCTCACATGTGGCTTCCCTGGAAGGGAGTGCCCAATCAGATAAGGATTGAGAGGGAGCCTAGAATGAAGTACATGATAACAGAATACCAAAAGACTTCTACCGAGGTTCTCATATCAGAAGCTGGAATGGGAAACTACTTGCTGACCGCCCCATATGAAGAATTAGATGTAGAAGAGGTGCTGATGTTGCATGCGATGCCAGTGGACGCTGAAACAGGGTCCAGTCTTGTTGAAGTCCTAACAGAATCAGTTGAGGAAGAAGAAGAATCTGAGGATAGACAGATCAGCTTACTGGACAACTTCCAGGATTTCATTAAGCAATGCGTAGAAAATCAAACTCACTTGGGAAGGAGGACAAGTTTTAAGGAGTTACTCTTGCCGAATTGGTGCAGAGTTCACAATGCTTCTCACTCAGAATTGGAGTGTTGCTTGTGTCAGACAGCAGTGAAAGAAGTGTACAAAAGCATAAATCCATCTCAGGAAGTTGGTATAGATGAACAGAGTCTGCAGGCAAAGTCTGAGAATCAGAAACCTGTTGTGGCTGTGAAAACCTCTATTACTGATAAACCAAGAGACAAAATGAAGAAGACCACCGCTGCGGAGTACTGGACTCTCAAGTTTGATGGATCTAAGTCCAAGCAAGGGGCTGGAGCTGGATTTGAATTGATAAGTCCCAGAGGTAAGAGTTTCTTCGCAGCTCATAGACTCCAATTTCATTGTACAAATAATGTGGCTGAATATGAAGCTTTAATTCACGGACTCCTTATGGCACTCAAGAAAAAGGTCAAGGTCCTACAAGTTTTTGGTGACTCAGAATTAGTGGTCAAACAAGTAAGAAAGCAGTATGCCTGCCACGACAGGAGAATGACCAACTATAGGCATAGAGTGTGGGACCTCATTGAGGGGTTCGACGCTTTTAATATCCAATTGATCCCAAGGAAGAAGAATCAAACTGCTGATTCTCTAGCTCAAGCGGCCAGTACTTTGCAGCCCCTGTCTTTGTCAGGATTGAAGAAGTTTACTGTTGAATTAACTCCTGTCCCGTCAGTCCCTGACAATGTGACTAATTTTCAGGTGTTTGAGGATGATAAGCATATCCTTGACTTTATCACGAACACGGATGTTTTTGCTTCACAGATCATTGACGAAACAGAACCTCAGGAAGCAGAATTGGATCTGGAAGGTGTGCTAAACTTGAAGTCCAATACTATTCCAAGAGGAATGGTACAGCTGGAGAGGATTTTCGATATGGACAAAATCAGAGATCAGGAACAGGAATCTAAGAAAGAGTCTATCAGTGGGCAGTGTGACACTCACAATGTAGGCACTGGAGAAGATGTGAAGAATGTTTTCATTGGTAAGGTTTGTACACCTGAAGAAAGACAGGAAATAATCAGGGCCTTATACGATTTTCCAGACATAGTGGCCTGGGGTTATGGAGACTTGAAGACTTACGATACATCCATCATAACTCACACTATACCTCTCAAGCCAGGGGCTAAGCCTTTTAGACAGAGGTAGAGACCTATTAATGCGTTGTTGGAGCCCCTCATACAGAAGGAAGTTCAGAAACTGCTCTCCGCTAGAATTATATTTCCTGTCAGGCATTCTACTTGGGTGGCAAACCTGGTGCCAGTTAGAAAAAAGAACGGTGAGATTAGACTCTGTGTTGACTTCAGAAATCTGAACAGGTCATCTGAAAAAGATAATTATCCGGTTCCCTCGTTGGATGAAGTGTTGCAAGTGGTTAATGGATCGCAGATGATGTCCTTCCTGGACGGCTATTCAGGATATAATCAGGTGATGGTCCAGTATGAGGACAGGCACAAGACTGCCTTTACAACCAAGTGGGGAACTTTCGCCTACAGGAGGATGCCATTCGGGCTTATTAATGTAGGAGCCACGTTTCAACGAGCTATGGATATCGCTTTCAAAGACATCATAGGAAAGTGCATTATCATTTACATGGACGATCTGACTATTTTCTCCAAAAACAGAGGGGATCATATCTCAGATCTGCGTAGGGTGTTCCAGAAGTGCAGGGAATTCGGCATCTCTTTGAATCCCAAGAAGTATATCTTCGGAGTTACAGAAGGCAAACTGCTGGGCCATGTGATATCAGAAAAGGGCATTGCTATAGATCCGGAGAGGGTAGAAGCCATCCTAAGAATTCAGCCGCCTGCCAGCAAGAAAGAGATGAAGTCTTTCTTTGGTAAGATTAATTTTGTCAGGAAATTCATCACGGGATTTGCTGAGATTGTCAAGCCACTAAATGCCATGTTAAGACAAGATGCCAAGATCGAGTGGACCACAGAAGCAAAGCAGTCCTTTGCAGAGATTAAGAGAGCCATTGCTGACGCTCCAGTATTGGTGAGTCCAGACTATGGTAAACCGTTCTATATTTATTCCTTTGCTTCAGACCACTCATGTGCTGGGATGCTGACACAAAAGTCTGATGAGGGGAATGAGCATCCCATTGCTTTCATGAGTGCACCATTGAAGGATGCTGAGTTGAAATACCCATGTGTGGAGAAGCAGGCATATGCCCTTGTTCGAGCAGTAAAGAAATTTAGGCACTATATCCTTAGAAACAAGGTGTTTGCAATTGTTCCTGATTCTGTAGTAAAGTTATTGCTGATGCAGAATGAGTTAGGGGAGCGCAGAGCTAAATGGGTAACCATGCTACAGGAGTATGACATTGAGATCCAGCCCATGAGGCTGGTAAGAGGACAGGGACTCACCCAGACCATGGCAGAGATAGGTCCTGAATTGTCTGTCTGTAATTGCCATTCTCAATCGGTTTGGATGTCCTTTCACTGTTGTGTGTGATAATGGTCCTGCCTTTGCATCTTTGAAATTTTCAAACTGGGCTTTTGATCATGGCATTGTTGTCAAATTTGCATCCAATTATTATCCTCAGGGGAATGGTCTAGCTGAATCCTCTAACAAGAACCTGTTGACTGTCATCCGAAAACTGTTAGATAGAAACCCAAAAGACTGGCACACCCAGCTCCGGTTTGCTCTTTGGGCAGATCGTACTCGGGTTAAATCCTCCATTGGTACCTCTCCCTATCATTTAGTGTACGGTCTGGAACCAGTCTTCCCTATCCAGCTTAAAATCCCAACCCTGCAGTTTATCAACCAGTTTTATGAGGAGGGTGATAGAAGGGAAGCGAGATTAGCTGAATTGCTGCATCTTGAGGAAAAACGGGATAATGCCCTTGAAAGATTCGCCAAACATCAGGGGGTAGTCAAGCGATGGTTTGACAGGAGAGCTAAGGTCAAAGCCTTTAGGATTTCTGACCTTGTTCTGTATTGGGATAAGCCGCATGATCAAAAGGGTAGCCATGGTAAGTTTGATAGATTATGGCTTGGTCCTTACCAAATTGCTGAAATTCTGGGAGATAATGCCTTCCGTCTGAGGACTCTCACGGGAGAGGACATGCCACTGCCTGTTAATGGGCAGTATCTTAAACATTATTTCCAGTCTTGAGCTGTTCTCAGCTCTTTCCCCTGTAAATAGTTAGTTGGGTTGCTTTCTTTGCTTGTTTGTTTGTTTTGGTTAGGGTAGGTTTCCCTGTCGTTTTGCTGGTTTTGTTTGGTTAGAGTAGGTTTGCTTTGGTTTGTTTGTTTTGCTTTGCGTTGCTCTTGCTTTTGGTCTTATCTCCTTGTGGGATTGTGGGTGTATCTGTATGATAGTGGTGGCAAAACAGGTCTAATGTTTCTGATATTTCCCTTACAAACTTTAATCTTTTTCCAGAATGTTATGGTATGAATTCCGTTGCCTTTGTCATTTGTCCGTGTGGTATGGCGAAGATTTTCTGGTCACTCTGCACAGGAATGTATTGGGGTCTTATACCTTTAATCTTTAAATATACCTGAAGTCGTAAAAGGTCCTTACAAGGTCTGGACAGGTGAAAAATCTTTTTCTGCTCTAGTGCCACTGTGGTTCTCAGCCCTGAGTGTGAACTTCACTGTTCACAGGTTGAATAAGATGAGTAAAAGAAATATTCGTATAAAAAAAAAGAGAAAAGAAAAGAAGCAAAAGAAAAGAAATGGATATTGAAAATCTTGAGGTTCGAATTCAACTCATCAGGGGGATCTGAATATCTCTACCGGGGCTATAGACGCCTGGCTGGCAGTAGAGCTATGTTCAGGAGGATCATAGCGATAACCTCGTCGGGGCTATGAACGCCTGACTGGCAGCGAGGCTCTATCCAGGTTACTTTTAGGGTCAGAATCCTTACGTAGCCTGTTCATACTAAGTCCGGTTCTTTGCAACTGAAGGTGGGTAATATATGCACCTGCACACACTTGGACCCTGGTATAGGAATGTCTGAATGTCTGGGAGTTCCTTTGTTTTAACTGAGGATGGTGGCTAGGTATCAGAGTTAAAACCAGAAATTCTGGGTTCTTGATTCCAGTTTGTCATCGAAATGCTTAGGAGCATTTCCCCAGCGGAGTCGCCATTTGTTGTGCAGTTTTTGCACACACGCCCCACTGGGAGTGGGGACCCTCTCCTTTTGGTGTCTTTGACCTTTGATTTTATTGGATTTATCATTTTAGGGTCTTGACATGTTGGTCTTGCTGGCTTTGCCCTTGCCCTAAGGTTGCAATTGATCGAAATTGAGTTTTTGGCCAAATCCGGGTTTTCACCTGGATCCGGGATTTTTCGTCTCCGACGGATTCTTCCGTCCCTGGTTCCTTGTCTGTTTCTGGCCAGATTCTCCGATTCCGGGTTTTTTCCTAACTTCGGGATTTTCCGTTCCTATCGGATTTTCCCGGGTTATGTCAAAATCCCGGTCCTCATTATTTCCCCAGTTTTTGCATTTCCGCGAAGTCTGTGTCTCCGCGCATTCTGGGATTTTCCGAAATTCCACTTGGGGCACGGGTTTCCGGACTTGTCAGAAACGTATTTTCGCGCATTAATGGCTGAGGTATCTTGGTTCAGACGGGTATAAGGGCGAATTTGGGGCGTTTTCTGATTCATTCTAACTTCGACTGCTTCCTTGTTTTCTGCTCTGGCGATTCGGAACTTTCGTTTGGGCTTTGGGGTTTGGTCTTGGATTGTTTGCGCGTGGATTGCTTGAGTGTTGCTGCCAGTATCCCGTTGCCTGGACGTGTTGTCACCTGGATTGATTTTCCAAGCTCGGTTTCTGCTCGTCTTGATCCATGGTATGTACTCGTCGCCCTTCCGTTTGTTTGCATGGTGATTTGAGATTTTCTTGTACTGGGCGTTGTTAAATTTTGGGGTCGGCTCATATTTTGACTTTGGGTGTCGTATTTATTCAATCGGTTCGGTCCGTCCTTCTTTTTTTTTTATCTTGAAGCCCATCTCTCGTGCCCTATGAGTTCCGTTTATTCGCTTGATTGCATATATACACTTTAGGCGGAAGTCTGGGTCGTGTTGCTTAATTGTTTTGGGTGCGGGATGTGTTGCCATGCGAATTTAGGGTTTTCTGGGTGTCTCGGCTAGTGCGATGATTTGATCTTGTGTTTGAATGACTTTCGCCTCGTTTTATGTTGGCTCCCCGTCCTGTGAGGATTAGAGGGCTTTTTAGGTAAATTCCGAACTGATATTTTAACCCTAAAAGCTTGCTCTGGTTCTAATGGCGGATATGTGATTGTTCGATTTAGGGCATCGTCATTTTAAGTATGGGATCCTTCCTTTGAGTGCTTCTGAGTGTTGGACACTCTTTACATATTCGAGTCTGGTAATTGTCGTCGGTTTTGGGTTCATTCGAGCTTTGATATTGAAGATCTTGTGGTCGCTCCTGTGTTGGTGCACGTTTTGCCATTTTTCGGGTTTCCGAGGCTGTCGCGGAATTTCTGGTCTCCCGGATTTTCCCGGTTTCCTTTTATTCCGCGGACAGAGTTAATTTCCGGTGCATTTGATGCTGTCCGCGAAAGTCCGTCCCATTCGGATTTTTCCGGATTTCCTGTCTGATTGCATTCTTTTGTATATTTCGATGAGGGAATTGGTGGAGTGATTGTTGATGCCTATTTCTTGATTGCCAAAGAGTAAAATTGATGATTTTCCTTTGATTTCGAGCATATTAATGATTTACATGGCTAATAGTGCTTTGGTGGCAGGAGTCCGTCTGGGTCGGATTTCTCCGGAATTCCGCCCCGAATGTATTTTCCCGGATTATATGATTTTCCCGGATTATCTGATTTCTCCGGATCTCGGAAAATTGGCAATTGGCATTTGGTTTTAATAGATTTGTATGGTGTATGCTAACCTTTTGGATGAATATGAGCTTAATAATTAGATTCTAATAATAGTTCTTGGATGTGCAGGCTGAATCAAGCAAAGCTGCTGCTGGGAAGTCCAAAGGTGGTGCGGGGGCATCTGCAGTTTCCGAGACAGAAAAATTGAGATTAGACATGAGGAGTCAGGTCCCAGAGAGTAAGATATCTTCCGTGTGGGCAGATGTGTCTGATACCAACGTTGGTGCCTGGCGTTATGAAGAATTCAAACAGAGAACGGCTGAGAAGGACCAATCGGCATTGAGGCAAGGGATGATGAACTCAGGGTTGGTACACGTGGCAGGGTTCCCTCCAGCAGTCCAGTGTTACGAGTTGATTTTGGAGTGTGCTAGGCAGTACGCCTTTGACACACAGATGGTAGTTAGTACTGAGGGGCGGGTGTTGGCAAATTTCAGTCCAGCCTCCATTGCCTGAGCTTTCAGCATGCCGGATCTCCCCTCGGTCTGCGCCCTAAACATTGACACTGCTCGCACGTATTATGAGAACGAGCCAGTTAAGGCTCAACAGCTTATCAACTCATGGCTTGAGAAACCCAAGTCTCACCACTCTAAATTGCCCAAACAGTTGCACAGGGTGAAGTTTAGGCCGGATATTTATGATGCCATCACACTGTTGAGCAGGGTGGCCGGACTTAAAACTGCCAGGGTATTGGAAAGTTGGATGGTCCATGTGATCACCAAGATAGGCCAAGGAACGAATTATCACTGGGCAGGACTTATCAGTGCGGAAATAGATAGGCAACTGAGGAATGTTTTGGAAGGAAAGAAGTTCACCATGTCCTCCTTTGTTATATATATACTGGCCATCTCTTATCCCTATAAGGGGCTGACTCCGGCAGGAGCTATTGGACAGGACATTATCTATGAGGTCTATCCGGAATTGCACCTCGGACACGGAGATTATAGGAGGGCCAACGATGCCTTCACTATGCACATTACCCGGACCCTTCAGAATGCGGAGCACATCAGATTGTCCGATGGGGCTAGGGGGTTGATTAGGAATTATGGGGCCTGGTTCATCCAGTTCCCCACTTTCACTTATCTCCGGATTGATGGATGCCCCGTTGCTCCCTACAGATTGCCCAGGTATCCCACTGACCACATAGTGCTACTGGAGGTCGTAAGACAAATTTGTGAGTTCGATACGGTGGTCAAGAAGGAGAAACATAAAACCGGTTTTGGAGGTGACTTCCCTCTTGGGATTGGCGTGGATGTGATGTGTCCTTCCATTCAATCGGCTCATACTGCAGGTGAGGAATTGGCAGCCTATGGATTCTCTTTCCATTCAAAGAGAATGAATTTTGACATCACCGGAGGGGCACAGAAAAGGGCTACCCGGGAATACAGGCACAAGGAGGACTTGGAGGACTACTGGGTCAACATCAAGGATGACCTTGATGCACGAAGGAAAAGGTATTCCCGGCTGCCGGTGGGGGAAATTAGGCAGTACAATGTGAAGCTGATTCTGGATCAGCTGGAGGATGATGGAAAATTGGTCCAAGACCATGTCTATGAGCCCATCAAGGATAGGTCAGTAGCGGATATTGACTGGAATGAGCCTGAGGTGACAGAGTTGGAGGACTTAATGGCTCCGGTGCTAAAATATACCTTTGCTTGGATCAAACATGAGGTCTGGGTGTTGGAAAATGCCGATGTTCCCCTCACTTTCGACCTGATGGGGAATCTCAACCCCATGTCCACTTCAGAGGAATCCGGGGAAGAGGACCCCAAAGGGAAAACAGCCAAAGCCTCTCCTTTCAAAATCAAGGTCAGAAGCCCTAAGGGGACTCAACCTGCAGCGAAAAGGAAACCTATCGGCAAACGCAGGTGGAAGACCCTGACTATCAGCAGGTCTTCGGACGAGGAGGAGGTGGAGAAAGCTGAGGAGGAGGATGTTCCTCCACCGCCCAAGAGGGCCAAAACTACAAGGGTGGCGAAAAAGAAAGGCCAAACGACTTCGGAGGATGAACCTCCGGTTGTGGATGTAGAAAGTTCCGGAGGGGAGAAGACCAAAGTATACACCAGAAGATCCAGAACTCCGTCCCCAAAGGATGCTGCACAGCCGAAGGTTTCTTCTCCAATATTGCCAGCCACTGAACAGGACAGACCTGTCTCTCCTCCGCAGGGTGTAACAGAACCAGTAAATCCGGATGAGCAGGAAATCAGCGGAGAAGCAGAGCCGTTTGAGGAAGGGGCATTATTCAGTGAGGCTGCCGGGCTCGGGGTAGAGACAGAAGAAGGGCACACTTCTCCCTTGGTACAATACGAGGACTCTACGGAGAGTGAGAAGGGCCGCGGATCTCCAGAACCAGAGAAGAGTATCCCCGCTGGAACTCCATCGCCGGTACTTCCTGAGTTGCGATTTGAGGAGATGGACCAAGGTGAACACCCCCCAGAGAAGGATGACGACAAGGCAACAGAAGAAGGAGAAGTCGAGGTGGCAGTAACAGAAGAGGAGAAAGCCACAGAAGACCCGGGGAAAACTGACACAGAAGGAATCCGGACGGACCCTGTAGCCCCGGACTGGTTAGAAAAAGAAATAGCAAGGAAGAAACAGGTGATAGTAGAAGACACTCCTCTCGACTGGGATGCAATGTTATCTCAGATTGGAAAGGGGAAAAAGAAGAAGGCAGCTAAGATAATTTCCCGGGTGGAAAGGGATGAGGTCCATAACCGTGTAGTACACATCGCCACCCCTGCTGCAGATAAAACAAGGGAGGAGGTAATAGGCCAGGATTACAGTGTCCAAACCATTAACCTTGGGCCAGCTTCCCTAGAACAAGACATTGAGGAATTCGAGGGGTCAAGTGCTGTGATTCTGGATAGGTTGAGGAAGGAGACTCAGACAAAGAGGGAATTGAAAAGGGAAAATGAAAGGTTGAGGAAAAGCTTAGAAGAGGTCATGAAACCTCTACAGTCCCTCCATCCGTCCTCCTCTTCTACTCCCGGATTTCTGCCGAAAGAAACAATTTCTGGTATAGAGAAGATGAAGGCTTCCACACAAGCTTCCATGGACTGGTTGATGAGTGTTCGGACACAAGGAGATGAAGCTATTAAGGAGATCCTGTCAGTTGGCAAGGATGCAGTCCAAAGAAAAGAGCTAATGGAAAGTATCCTTTCTCAGGATATGAATGATGTCGATTCTCTGTTGCAGAAGACAAGGATTATTCTGGGACATGGCAGGGAACAATTGGGCAGGGATGGAATTCTTCCCTCTTCCAGGTTGGATGAACCGTGGGAATGGTTCGAAGCACTACAGATCAGGCAGGGAGCCCTGAAAAAGATAAAGAAACGAAGAAAGGCCATTGATGCCGACCTTACTGCAATCTATGAGGGTTGCATTGCATTTTTTGAAGTGATGACAGGGAGGAATAAGATAGCTCCCAAGTACCTGAGTTTGGATCAATTGAAGGAATGGTGGCATGAGGTTTATGCCCCGGATTCTGATGAGGTTGTCACTGGCCATATGCTTGATGATGCGGCTACATATTTGGCAGTGATAGATAGATACCTAACCAGCAGAAAGGATTGGAAGGGGACCATTGAGCGGTCCAATGAGGGGATTGAGTCAATTAAATGCCGGCTCAAAGTTTTGCCATTGCCACCTGTTGCTGAGTTGGAAGGAGTTTTCTTGAGGGTCCAAGGGTTACCAGCGCGGAGAAAGGATAAGGGAAGCAGCGGTTAGTGTTTATCTCGAGATTTGTGCTTCCCTATTATCATAGGGCATGCATTGGACCGGATTTCCTTGGGGATTGTGCCTTGGCCGACTTGGATGATGGCATTAAATGTGTGCCTTAGTTTGTTTC
>VDFB02262018.1:0-29403 GCA_007258455.2 Sequoia sempervirens | reverse complement strand
AATGCATTTCTCTTTGTGAGAGAGATTTGAGGTGTAAGCCCTTGTTTAATGCATCTTTCTCTATGAGAGAAATTTGAGGTGAAAGCCCTTGTATTCACCCTCTAGGAGTAGCCATGGTGGATGTCATGTTGAGTGACTCCATGACAACATCACGTGAGAGAGTCTGTGATGATTTTCTTGTACTTGTGCTTTTCACCCTTTGGGAGTAGCCATGGTGAACGTCATGATGAGATGACGACATCACGTTGAGTGATTCCGTGATGGGCACTTGCGCACTTATACCATTCATGGGAGTAGCCATGGTGGTTGATATCACGATGAGGTGATATGTTCCTTTTCCACATATGGGTGCAGCCAGTGTGGGTGTTATGTCTTGTACAGCTGGAAGTATTCCTCCCTAGCTGAGAGGGAGTGTTGATGATAGCAGCGTCGAGCTTCTACTTCCAGCCCAAATTATTCATTGAAGAACAAATTAAATGAGTAGCCTAACGGCTATTTGATTTGTTAAGGCGACTTTTGGTGAAGAGGCGCTTCATCATTACATATCATATAATATTTAATTATTGTTAATGAGGCCGACTTGTTTTCTTCCGCCACCCTTGAAGAGATACAATCTTTGGAGGCCGACATTAGAGTTCTAGGGGACGTGATTCTTGTAGAAGGCTGACATGAAGATTTAAGGAGATGCGTCCTCTCTTTCTCACTTGTATATATCGAAGTTGATCATTTGTCATTTCATATTTGATCATTCCATTCATTGAGTTCCATTCATTGCATAGTTCATGAGTTTTTTTAAGTGCGATATACTTCAAGTGCAGATCATATATTTGTAGAAGGCTGAAATCTTGTTGAGGGAGATTGCTATCATCAGCAAAGAGAAGTATTATATCCAGTTGTGGTGATATTGCTTGGCCTCATCCTCATTGTAAAAGAGATCATTGTTTTACATTCAATATATAAGCAATATATTGTTGCTAGGTTTTTTTCCCTCAAGTGGAGGGTTTTCCCAGGGTATATGTTGTGTTCATAGTTACGAGACTCGCCCGGACTCGCGAGGACTCAGCGAGTCCCGAGCCACGCACCCCTGGCCGAGTCCTGGGAGCGCGGCCGCGTCCAGGCTGAACTCGCTAGACGCGCCGCGTCCAGGCGAGTCCCGATCCCTGGACGTGACCGACGGCAGCATACCAAAAACTCAATAAAAAAACAAAAAAAGAAAGTTTAAGTTTTTATTTTTTTGGTCTTATATTATCTCCCCAACCCTAAAAGCAACCTCATTTCATTCATTTGGCAAAATAGGAGGAGAAGAGAGAGTTGTGAAGAAAAATAGGAGGAGAAGAGAGGGCAACCAGCAAGCTGTTGAAGACAAATCCAGGGTCATATATCATTTGGGAAGCTTCATACCAGCAAGGAGGTGCATTGAGAGCTCATTACCAGTGATTGGGAGGAGTTTGCATTGCATTCCAAGCCAAATCTAAGAGATAAGTTTGATTTTAATTGGTTTTTTTTGTGTTTTTTTAACAAATAATTCATTGTAATTTGTAAAATCATTGTTTTTTTGAGTTTACATTTTTTTTTACAAACCCTACTTGCAACTTAAATAATTTTAGAAACCTTACTTGTTATTGCAGCCACATTCATTTGCAAATCAAACCATATTATTATTTTCACAATGTCTCAAACCCCAGTCAGAAAAGACCCTGCTTGGAAACATGCTGAAATCTTTCCCAGAATGAAAAGAGGAGAAGCAAAATGTAACTACTGCAAAACAATATATCATGGAGGCATAAATAGATTAAAATACCATCTTGCATGCATACCCATCCATGATGCAGTGGGTTGCACTGTAGCACCTCCCGAGGTTGTTCGTGAAGTGCAGGTGCAATTAGAAACTTTTGAAATGCAAAAATAAATGAAGGCAGGACTTGGCGAGTGTTGGAGTTGGACAGGGACTTGGTGTTGTTGGAGATGCTTCTTCCATGCCTCCATACCATCCTAGTGCTAGTGCTTGTGCTAGTGCTTCTGCTTTTGCACCAACTATGCCTATGCGTACTCCTAGTGTTGGTGGCGTTGCTACTACTAGTGGTAGTGGCAGTATTAGCATTGGCCCTAGAATTCGTAAATCTAGGGTGGACTCATATTTTGTACCACGCACTACTTTTGGTTCCCAACCGTCGCTTGAGAGCATGGGTTGGAACAAGGACGCACATGATGCAGCAAAAAAGACAATTGCAAACTTTTGGTACTACTACACCATTCCCTTCCATGTAGCCAGGTAATTCTTTTTCGTTTAATTGTTTTAAAATTTATATTTAAATTTTAGAATCTAGATGTATCTCATTATCGAATTCAAATTTAAAGTTTAAAACTTAAAACTTTTCATTTTACAATACTTATGTAACTTATTAATTTATTCATGACATGTTTTAGGTCACCTTTTTGGTAAAACATGATTGATGCCATAACCATATGTGGGTCGGCGTTCAAAGCCCCTAGTGAAGATGAATTAAAGGGCCCACTTTTGACTCAAAAGGTGGCAGATGTGAAAGTACAATTAGAGGAGCAGCGCGTGCAATGGAGGAGGATTGGTTGCACCATCATGACTAATGGTTGGACCGATAGGAGAAATAGGACGCTGCCGAATTTCCTAGTTTCCTTCGGAGGTAATTGTACTTCCCTTAATGCATTGAAATTTGAATTTGATTTAGTGATTAATAATTTAATATGGCTAATTTATGTTTTTTAATTTATTGAATAATTGGTTTTGCTTATTTTTTCAGGTGACACCGTCTTCATGAAATCCATTGATGCTTCTACCCAATTCAAAAACGCCACATACCTGTGTGAGGCTATAGAGGAGGTGATAGCTAATGTGGGGGAAGAGAATGTAGTGCAAGTGGTGACAAATAATGCAGCAAATTATGTTGTTGCTAGTAGATTATTGATGGAGAGGCACCCTACTATATTTTGGACTCCATGTGCCGCCCATTGCATTGACCTCATGTTGGAGGATCTTGGCAAGCTCCCATGGATCCAAACATGTGTGCATGCAGCAAAAAACGTTTGCAAATTTGTATACAATCACACATGGGTGCTTAACCTTATGAGACAATACACGGGGTTGAGGGAGTTGTCTCGTCCTGGCATCACTAGGTTTGCAACAAATTTTATCACGATGCAATCCTTGATTTGGTCAAAGGCAGCTTTAAGGCGCATGTTTACTAGTGAGGAGTGGTCTTCCTCATCCTTTTCTACAAGCACTGCAGGGATTGTTGTGGCTGATTGCATTTTTTATGAGCAAGGGTTTTGGACACCAATGGACGAGATTGTGAAGGTAAAATTTAATTCTTTATTTAATTTTAATCGCCATACTTTTATTTGTTTATTTTAGTTTCACCTTATTTGTGAAACATGTTTGCACTTTGCAGTTTATTGAGCCCTTGCTAGTTCTCCTACGAGTTGCAGATGGGGAGAAGCCCGCAATGGGCTACACATATGAGGGCATGGATAGGGCCAAAGAGGCCATTAGATCAGTCTATGGTGGAGTTGAGAAGTATCGTCCCATTTGGGATATCATTGATAGGAGATGGCAAAACCAACTTCATAGGCCCATCCATGGAGCCACATGTTTCCTAAATCCGGCCTTCCAATTTCGCCGTGATCTCCGTGCAGATAGAGAAATTCTTAGTGGGCTCTACATGACGATAGAGCGGATGTTGCCCGTTGTTACTACACAGATGGTGCAGGAGATAGATGCCTTCACTAAGGCACGAGGAGACTTCTTTGCACGTCAAATATTACCCAAGATAATGAGATTAACATTACCGGTAAAAATATATTTAAGGGCATAATTTTGTCTTTTTATATTATAATTTATTATTATTAAATATTGAACTTGAACTTGGAAACTTGAAATAAGTTGATTTTGTTCTTTTTCTCATCTCGAGATAGATGGTAGAGGAGATATTTGGTTTGATACACCGTTTAAATCATTACCATTAAGTATATTGAATAACCATGTGCGGTTCATTTGGTTGTGCATAATTAGGTATATTTGAAACTTTATACACTCCAAGAAGCGCCAATAGATTGACGATGGAGAGGATGAATGACTTGGAATTATGTTCATTACAACCTTGGCTCTGGAATCACAGGAAGTTTTTACCGACAACACCGTCCCGGTCTAGAGGAGGTTGATCCCACAGTCCTAAGTGGATCGGTGGGAAGCTCTGATCGGTCTTTAGTGGCGAGGACCTTGATTGGGTGGACGAGCAGAGAGAGAGGTGAGGTTGCTTGGCCATGGCTGAGGAGGCTAGGCAGGAGACATGGCGCTGTGTTGGTGAGGTAGCATGGAGGAGTCCCAGAGACCTGACCGAGACCTGCAGTGGCAACATCATCCAGGACCCTTAGATGCCTTTGTAGGAAGGATGCTGGCTCCACTATGCCATAGAGTCATAGACTTATAGCTATTGTTTTGATATTTCATATTTGTATGGAACATTTGATGTCATGGATTTCATATTCCATGAGTTTTGTATACATTTGACTAATTTTATATATCTAAGTATGCTATTTCCTTCAACAGCACAACTACAATTTGTGTACTTTATACTTATGTGATAGTTGTATACTTGTGTATGTGATCAAATTTGCTTTTATTTGTGTTGTATTCAATAAAGGGTGCTTGAAACAAGTTTTAAATCCTTAAAAATCTCTAAATTTCTAGGGTTTTTTCAACTTTTTTTCATTTTGCCGAGTCTGTGCCAAGTCCGAGTCCCAAGTCGCCGAGTCGAGTCACCCTCGCCGAGTCCGAGTCTCATTACTATGGTTGTGTTTATGTGTCTGAATTTGAATTAAAATCTTCTTATCTAATCTAATCCTAAAACTAACAATTGTATTATCATAACCTTTTGATAACCTTTGAGAACTCTTGATCTCCTTGAAGACTCTTGAGGTTCATTTTGTAGCTTTTTCTTGTTGAGGATATTGCATATTATTGTTTACACCTCTCTTGTGTGGAAGGTGTCTTTGTTTGTTATTTGATCTTGTGGCTCATGTTTTTTCACAATTCTAACATGCTATCAAAGCATGGATTCAATGAACCTCTTCTTGATTTTTAAGACTTTTTTCTCAACTAAGGTTATAGGAGCAAATTTGAAATTCTAACATGCTATCAAAGCATGAATTCAACGAACCTCTTCTTTGTTTTTTGCTTTTGGCTTTCTTTTGAGAAAAAACAACAAAAACAAAAAACAAGAAAAAAAATCAGCCACCCCACAGTCATTTGGGCGACCAATGCCTAACCCTTGGGGGGGGCTGAACATATTTTGTTTTTTTAGCAATTTTAGCAAGATTGGGAAAATCGCAATAACTTTTTGCTCAGTTATTGAAATTGGGCAAACAAGATATTGTTGGAAAGTTGGTTCCAAGCACTATTCAATGGTGCTGGTTTTCTTCTCAGATTTTGCTACTGGTGTATTCTATAGCCTGTCAAAGTTAGATGTGTTGTTTTCACTCCCGATCTCATAACTTTTTACCTATTTATCCCTTTTTTGCAATTCCAACGACATTGAAACGGTCTTTCAAGGCTCTTTACAACCATACATGTACTTTTTCCATATTTTTCTCTAGGTACATTTTATTCATTTTTTTGTGTTTTCACACTCTGGTGAACTACTCGGACATTTTAGCTTTTGGAAACTTTTTGTTTGCATGGGATAACTTGTTTTAGGCTATTCTACATGTATTTCCAGCTTTCTATCCAATTTGGGCATTGTAGACATGTTTTGTAAGCAAATTCTCTTTTGCAAACGCACTAAGATAAAGTGTCATCCTATCGTGCCTTTTGTACTCGCACTATGATATAAAGTGTCATGGGTGGGTTGTGAGTGACTTTGTTTTCCCATCACACCTTTGTTAAGAGAGTAACCCTTCCACGACAACATCAAATCCCAGTGATGCATGCCTCATGCATGTGTGCCCTAGTTTGCACACCCCAAGTACTTTTTAGTTGCATGTTCAAATATTCTCCTACATGCACTTCTTGGTGATGTACAGATTCAGTGTACTGGTCCTGGCTCTCCCTTTTCGCATTATGGGGGCGTTTCTCCTATTGGTGCTAATGCTTCCTTGGTTTTGTTTTTTGGAGTGATCTATGTATCTAGTATTTGTTCTTATGTACTAGGCGGATGCAACGGCTGATAACCCATGCATTTCAATGAGATGGAGTATTTACCATATGGACATTCTTAGATTCCTATTTTTGGAAGCAACCTTCCATTTTCATTTGATCAGTGTTCTTCATACTATCAGTACCTATATTTTCGACTTGCATCTTGCATGTTGAGTAGTGTCATTGGGGTCACTCGTGCCGATTCATCTGCCATCTGTATCTTCAATTGCCAGATGTTTGTCTTTGTTTGCCACCTGATTCAAGTAGTGTCATCGGGGGAATTCATGCAGATTATTATCTTCTCGATCCTAATCATCACCTATTTTAGATGTGGTTCTTTATTTCAGCACAATATCAATCATATTTTGACAATTGTCTACAGCTTCTTCGTGCTTCAACGATGTTCTTCATGTTCCTCTTTTTTGGTACATTGTTTTGGAGGCTTCTCAATCCTTCACACTGTTTTGGAGGCTTCTTCAATCCTTCATTCATCTTTCTCTCTTTTGGAGACGAGATTTCTCCCATTGGATTTTTCTCCTTTTCCCTGGTTGTGAGAGATTAGATTGTTTGTACATGGGTACCTCACCAAGCCTTGTTTGTCGAGACCCATCATGCATTCTCTTTTTAGGGATTTTAGCTACTCTATAAGTTCAACTTAATGGGGGGTGTTAAGAGTAATCTTGCATTAGCTAATGATTATTAACCTTTAATTGATTATTAGTCTACTTCATTTCATGCACTTAAGCTAACCTTAGGAGTGTTTTTTTATGCTAACTAAGTGCTTTTTTATGTTAACTAAAGTGAGTTATTGTTAGATCATTTTGTCTCATTGCAAGTGATGCTAACACTTGTCATGATCTAATACCTTTATCATTTAGGGTTGCTCCTATATAGCACTCAAACCTCAACATATTATCATCACCTTTTGATAACCTTTTGAGAACTCTTGATCTCCTTGAAGACTCTTGAGGTTCATTTTGTAGCTTTTTCTTGTTGAAGATATTGCATATTATTGTTTGCAACTCTCTTGTGTGGAAGGTGCCTTTGCTCGTTTTGATCCTGTGGCTCGTGTTTTTCACGATTCCTAATCTCACTCGGTGGGCAGGTCCGTCATCCTGTGCCACTAGAGGCATTGACAATAACTCAAATGCAATGTTACCCCAAGTTTCTAGGACGGAGACGGCAAGGGATGGCAAGACGAGTCCCGAATTTTCCGATTTTTGAGGCCAAATTTGGGGACGGTGGGGGGACGGCTATATTAAATATAGGGAAAATTTAAAACATATAGTGAAATTTTAAATATTCATATGAAAACATGGATAAAGCATGCATAATATACATTATAGAACCTTAACATAACATTTGTGTTCAACATTCTTTGTCAATACTCAATACGCATTGAAAATTCAGAATTAACATATATGAATCATGATACAACCTCCAAGTGATAATTTATAAACTTATATCAAATTCCATAAGGTTATTTCCAGCTCACAAATTGGGTGAACATTTGTGATTACAGTGACGATTGTTTCACCTAGGTTACTAATTACTTGGCACAGAACAATAATGAATAGCTAAGGCGTCTAAAGGCAGAATTATTGTAGTTTGGTGGGAGTATGGACTACTGGAAGTAAATTCAATGCGGGTGTATTCTCTGATATGGATTTGAGCAATTAATGTTGGGACAATTGCTGCACTCAAGGAGTTTTGGGCATCAAATTACCTTAATATTCAGCCTATTTCCAATTGTGAAGAATTGTTTAAAAAGTTACCGAAGTCTTTGTCTCTAAAACCTATTAGTGAACAGCAAGCAAATAAATTAAAGTTTAGACACTTCTAGAATAAATTTTTGTTATTTTTATATATCTCTAATAGAGCAGCTAATATTTATCTTATGAGTGTTCCAAATATTGTGAAAATTGAAAACCTAGAAAACTGAAAACTGAAAATAATTTAAACCAACAACTCATAAACCAGAAAACGGAAAACTATTATATACTTTGGGGGACAATCGGCCGTCCCCGGGGGACGGCTCAAGCGTCCCCTCGCCATCCCCGAGACAGTCAGCCGTCTCCCTTTCCCCATTAATCATTTCCCCGTTTCGAGGAGATTTCCTAACTTTTGGAAAAAAAAAGGGGATGCCAGCAGACCATCCCCCAACTGTCCCCCTATACCTGGGATGTCCTAGGGACAGGGACGAGCCATTTTAGAGGGGGGACGCATCCCCAGGTTTCCCTACTCAAACGTTATCTAAAAAAATTCAAAATATGGATAGCCATCACTAGCACATACTAGTTGTGGAGGGGGGATTAAGTTGTAGGAAGAAGACATGGATGAAGCATAAAACAAGTGGATGAAAAAATGGGATATTAAATTGCAAGAGTCTCCTAACTTTAATGAGGAAATTAAAAAAATTGTGTGGAAAAAAATTTAGGGCTGCCATTTGGATAAAGCAATTTGGTTGGAAGAAAGCTTATTATATCAAATAGTTTAACCCCACATGAGAACATGACCAAAAAGCATATTGGGAACTACAATAAAGGGAAAGCAAAGTTGTTAGTTGCACAGTTGAGAAACAAATCACATCAGCTTACATGCAAACCAATAGATGGACTATCCCTAAGGAAGATTGGAAAACAAGAACTACCTATTCTACAACAAAGGAATGGTGGAGATATAACAGCACTTCATCATGCCTACGAGGATATTCATATCCAAAATGAAAGCAACTTGAAAGTAGACAACCTAACCACCTTTTACGAGGAAGCAAAGTTTAACAAAACTACAAGTTTTTTTATCAATATCCATACACAAGATCCAATCAAAAAGAATTTGAAAATGCCTTAGGGTTGTAGCTCTTGGTCCCTTGGTCTACTTGGTCTCATGTACATCGTTGAGATCTTTCATTTCATCTCAAACATTTTTATATGAACAAAGCATAAATAAAAAGCGACTTGTGTTGTGAACCCCCCAAGAGGCTCAACAATTTGGAATTTCATTGTGGAATGCCAAGACATAATTGCAAATCATGTAACATGGGAAGTGAGGGATGGGAACAGTGCTTCATTTTGGGAAGACTCGTGGTGTGGGAAATCCTCCATTGGCAACACTCCGGGTTTAGATGAAATAAAAGAAGAGACAAAAAGGCTCTAGGGGAATAAGGTAGCCAATTATGGCAAGATGACTTCCAGTCAAGGAGGCCTTTGTTGGTGTTGGAATGACTTGCAAACTCTTAATGCCCCACAAGCACAAAAAGATGTACTAGCAAAAATCCTCAAAGAGAGGTTTTTTGTGCCTTCCAATGACAAGGATCAGGTTAGATGGTGTGGCTCAGCAACAGGCACATACAAGGTGAAATTAGGCTACAAAGCAAAAGAGTTAGCCATTGCTCGACAAGATTGGTCGTGCTAACTCTTTTGAGGGAAGAAATGCCTCCCCAAGGCCGGTGTTTTTGCATGGTTGACAATTCAAAGGAGAATTCTCACAGAGGATAGGTTAGCCAAGTTTGGAATTCAAGATTCGGGAAGATGTTCCCTTTGTAAAGAATAAGAGGAGACAACAAACCACCTTCTTTTGACCTGTCAGTATGCAAACGAGTGTTGGAATGCAATGAGAGACAAGTTAAATCTACAATGCCCAATGCTAGCAGATCTCTCAACACGGTTCAAAATGTGGCCACAAAAAGGAAACAAAACAATCTTTGGAGGAATCTGGCAGATAACGCCATCCTTAGTAATCTAGGAACTGTGGAAGGAGAGAAATAGGAGAATATTCCAAGGCAAAGAATTGAATAAAGACAGGCTATGGGATAAAATCGAAAGAGCCATTGTTGAGTTGGTTAATGAGGATGCTTGGAGCAATGAAAGCAAATAGAAAATATACACAAACTAGGATGATTGCTTGATCAAGAAATTCCCTGGCCTCAAGCCACCCCTTTTGAATGGAAATATAGCACCACAAACTGCCAAGGCAAAGAGAGCAGAAGTAGTCTGGAAGGTACCAGAGTCAGGGTGGGTAAAGGTGAATTTTGATGGAGCAGCTCGTGGAAACCCTAGTCCAAGCGGGGCTGGATGCATTGCAAGGGACTCACAGGGTAAAATCTTAGCAGAAAAATCCATATCGCTAGGAACATGCACAAACAATGAATCCAAATTTAGAGCAGCAACAATTGGCCTTCAGCTGGGCCTAGAATTGGGGTCAAAACAGATTCACTTGGCGGGTGACTCAATGATAACGATCAATGCAATTCGAAAAGGCTCCACCCCTAATTGGAAATTAAATCATCTATTGCAACAGATCAAAAAGTTGACAGACGGGTTCGAAGACTTCAAAGTAAGTCACATCTATCGGGAAGGAAATGTGGAGGCAGATGAGCTGGCAAAAAAGGCTTCTGAAACTGCTAGGTAGGAAAAATCATAGGACGGCGGAGGAAAACTCTGGGGCCGGAGTTAGTACCGACGGCGAAAGAAGTCCCTTGGCAGTAAATGCGAAATCCAAGCAGTACTTTCGACAAGACAAGGGTCATTATTGAAAGATCAAATATTTGCAAAATAAACAATTCCCGAGGTTAGAGAAAGATGGCATGGAGGACGGATTATTTAGAAATAATGTGAATATGTACTATTACCAAGGTGGCGGCAGCCAAGCACACTTCAAAGGACCCAAACGGTGGCAAGGAATTATGATAAAAATTGTGTGGAAAAAAATTTAGAGCTGCCATTTGGATAAAGCAATTTGGTTAGAAGAAAGCTTATTATGTCAAATAGTTGAAACCTGCATGAGAACATGACGAAAAAGCATATTGGGAACTACAATAATGGGAAAGTAAAGTTGTTAGTTGCATAGTTGAGAAACAAATCACATCAGCTTACGTGCAAAACGAATGATGGACTATCTCTAAGGAAGATTGGAAAACAAGAACTACCTATTCTACAACAAAGGAATGGTGGAGATATAACAGCACTTCATCATGCCTACGAGGATATTCATATCCAAAATGAAAGCAACTTGAAAGTAGACAACCTAACCGCCTTTTTCGAGGAAGCAAAGTTTAACAAAACTACAAGTTTTTTATCAATATCCATAGTACAAGATCCAATCAAAAAGAATTTGAAAATGCCTTAGGGTTGTAGCTCTTGGTCCCTTGGTCTGCTTGGTCTCATGTACATCATTGAGGTCTTTCATTTCATCTCAAACATTTTTATATGAACAAAGCATGAATAAAAAGCGACTTGTGTTAATAATCAATATACACAACCCAAGGTGAATTATATGTGATTGACATTGTACAAAGAGAATCCCCATCTTAAATTTGAAGGGTTGCATATGCATTCATCCAAGCTTATAACTGGTACCAAAAGACTAGGAAGATGGGAAGACATGTGATATCACTATTGGGAACTAAGGTTTATATTTTGTAATAAAATCAGTGTAGTGACTTATTGATGTTAATTTGTGTTAGTTGTTGGGGGGTTAGTTTCTTGTAGGGGAGTTTTGGAAAGCTACATGGGAATGCAATGCTTTATAAGTAGTTGCATAATACTTTGTTATCATCCCAAACAACTTAATATTATCATTTCTATTCAGTATTATTCATTTTCCTATTATGATTGCATATATTTTTGCATTCTACTCTTACCATTTTTTAACATGGTATAAGAGAATGTAACATTTTTTACTTCTATGAATGGAAAATCTGCTTAGACATGTTGGAGAGAGTGAAATTCCCAAGGCAATTAGATGCAACTTGAGGATATGCTACCACCAAGGAAATTTAAATGGTACAAAGAAGGCTACAAAGGATTAAACAAATGCTTTAGTTAAAACTATTGTATTATTCATGAATGTGTGACAATTTTACTAGAACAAGGACCTCATAAACCATGAAGCTTTGTGTCAACTACTGTCGTTTTCATGAGGTCTTTCTTTTTCAAAAGCAGTTGCAAGTACCTATTGAATGCAAACTAGGAGAGCACCCAATAATCATGCCACTATGAACAGAACGTGGAATACTCTATCAAAGATATAAACTATTGTGGCAATAGAGAAGTTAAAGTTCCAAGAGGTCATTGTTTGTTTAAGAGAGCCATCACCTAATCTTTGTTTGTGTTGTCATTGAAGGATTTTAGCCATTGCGTGTAAGGAAGGAAGCCATTGGTGCAAGATCACTAGTCATAAAGGGAAAAAGGAAACACAAAGTAAAAGCCCACAAAAAATACAATCAAAAATTGCATTTTAGAGCACACAATTGATACCACTTGAGTGGTCGGGTAAAGTACCTTGCAAAATCTGATAAGAAACCTCTGATTTTCTGCCTTAGGCATTTTGTCAAACACTTCTCTTGCAACCTTCTGTCTTGCTGGTTTTGAGTTTCAGTTTGTTTTGATTTGCTTTTGAGTGATGCAAATGAGATTTAAATGCTCTCCAAATGATACTAAACAACTACCAAATGACTTGAAATGAAATGCAATATGTTTTGGTATTTTTCAATGCATATAAGTGACTGAAAATGACTTGTACAGCTACTAGACATTTAGTCAAACACTTTGTATGCAAACTATAAATGCTGATATGAAAGTAGAACTACTTGGTATTTTGTCCAACAATTTGCAGCCAACCATAAACTTCTCTATTTGATAATTGCCATGAGATACAATGCTGGAAATGAGGTTCCAATGATGCCAACTTATCTCCTTATATCGACTACACTATGAGTGACTGAAATTACAATGATTGCTGTCTCATGGCAGCGATTCTTACCAATGCAAGTGACTAAATAACAAGTTTATATATGACTGAGTATTACAGCAACTATCTCCTAAATATCTATATGATTTTCAATGCCATACATGTGCAAATAAGGAACCTGGAACGAAGTGGCAGCCAGCAATGACATAATCGAATCTTTTTGCAGTCTCCAAATTTGACTCCCAAATGCAAACGCCCAGCTGTCTATGTGACCAGCGATCACCTCCAAAGCTGATTGGATTTTTCCAGCCACCTCAAGTCAAAATCGCACCATTAAGAGAGTGCGCCCAGCTTCCCATGAGCCACGATTTTTCCTACCAGCAACAGGCAAGAATCGAACCAGCCAATAATGTAAAATGCTGTCCTCCTAGGCACAAAATCGTCCTATCTAGAGGACTGAAATACTTTCCTCCAAAAAGCAAAATCGTCTCCTTCAAGCTGCACAATATCCAACTCCAACTGAAATCGCCTTCTTCAAAAACTGAGAATATTTTTCCCCCAAATCGAATCTGCATTAAAAGTTCTTCTTCTATCCAACTAGGGGTGATATTGCACACCCGAAATTGGCAGCAAGGTTCTCAAACCCTTCCCTGGTAGCTCGACCAGTTTGTCGTGAAAATGCTCATCTTCAAAATTGTCGAATGTTCCTCTTTTCCCTCTTGTATTTTTCCATTCAATAATAAAGTGACTTTTAAATATAGTTCTTTTCTTTTCTTTTTTTTTAAATATTTCCTTTAGCCCCTTTTATAATATTTCACTTTAAAAAAAAACATTTCACTAAGTCATCTTATAAGTGATTTAATTAACTAGCATATTTATCTTATTACATAATCTATATAGAAAATGCCGAGATATATCAACTTGTAGGAATCAAGAACCAAGCAATTATATATTTTTTATTTGTATGCTCTTTTGAAATGAAAATTATTCTAAGTGAAACACAGTAGAATGAATTAAATTTATAGAAATGATAATTTTATTAAATCAATAAGTATATTGTTTACATCAAATATTTTCTAAGGCTTCGAGTCTATTTTCCTTTGCTTTTCTCCTTGCGATTTGCTTTCTCTTTTTAAGTTTTTCATATCTGTCATAGCTGAATATTGGCTTGATTCTTAGTCCTTGTAAAGACTTAACGCGAGAAATTGCCACAAATGTCAAGCCTATTCTTTCTATTCGTCCAATATCAATAGTGGCTTTTTCAAGAGTTAAACCCTGCGATTTGTGTATTGTTAAAGCACAAGCCAATCGTAATGGTATTTGTATTGAGCTACCCCTTTGTATTGGTGTGATTGGAACTGTAGATGGATATCAATTGTCAAATGGGATTCCTAAGTAACTATCAAATCGAACCAATACATATGTTGGTGGTTGTGGTGGTCCTGTTCCAGGTCTATATACAATATCTTGAACATATCCTAGAGCTCCATTTACAAGGCTTGCTTCTATCCATAGGTTCGATGTTAACATAACCCTTGCATTTTGACTCAATAATAACTCGAGATCAAGTTCATCATCTGTAACTCCTTTTGTTCCACAGACATTTCCTATTTTTGTTGTAATGTTGCGTGCTACTGGATTTTTCAATGCGTATAATTTTTTCCTATTATGGCTATGCACATTATCATTTGTTAAAAACAAATGAACATTATTGTCAAAATCTTGATTGGTCGCTGCATCTAATGTTGCATTAGATCTTGTCATTAGCAATGTCCAATCATCTATTGTAGGGTTTGCATCTCTAATATTTGTTAACAGCAAACGAAATCTTTCTTGGTCACTATTTAGTCCATCTTGTCTGAAAATGTGATCTAAAGTAATGACAATTTTGAATTCCTCCCACAATAATTTGCTTCGTCTTTTGCTTTCATATGGTGGTCTGTCATTAACTGGAGGTAATTGTCTGAGATCTCCAACCAAGATCATAGATATTCCTGGATGTACAATGAATAAATAATAAATTGAAATGTATTTCTTATACATGTACATGTGAAATAAATGTGCAATAAATTTGTCAAAATAAAAAAAAAAATGTATGATGCTAATTTTTTAATTAAACACATACCTGCAAAGGTTTGATTTGCATTTTGAGGAAAAGCTTAACGGAGTCGAGAATCTATGTTCTCAAGCAATCTTTCACCAAGAAAACTCATTTCATCGATAAATATGTATCTGATATGTGCTATTTCCTCTTGGAAACTTGTTAATCTTGTGCCTTCCAGTTCTTTGAATTCTCTTATTGGAATTCTCAATTTAGAATGTATAGTTGTTGCTCCTATATTGAATGTTGCAACTCCAGTTGGTGCTAGTAAAAGTAAGGGAGATTGATGTGGCATTGAAACATTCTGAAGCGCTTCACTTATGGCGTCTATCACATATGATTTACCTGTTCCCACTATCCCTTGAATTATCATTAACAATGGAAAATTATTTTGATTTTTGTGGTAGTTTGAAATGATAATGTTAACTGCTTTTCCTTGTTTACTATTGAGCTTTTCATAGTTGAAAGATTGTGGTATATCATCATGAATCAACATACCATTTGTTTTCATAGTGGTAACAAAATTGATTGCTTCATTTGTGTATTGTTCACTTTGAAATCCATGAGACCAATTTGTTTCTTTATCTATATCTCTCATGCCCAACATATCTATTTCTGAAATTTGCATAATTTCACCATGATGAAGTCTAGATATAATTTCCCATTCATGCTCTGTAGTATTTTGTTGGACAATATCATTGTCTTCAATATCATAATCATTCATGTTCTCAATATTTTCATTAACTATTGTTCGTTGCACATGCCATGCATTATAACTAAAACTCTCCCAGTTTGATACAATGGATTCATTGTTGTGACCAATATCTATTTGAATGTGACGAAATGGTTTGTAAAGTAACAATTCGAAGAAGCAAAATTCAAACCATTTATCTGAGTCATGTGCAGGAATAGATTGAAATCTCGGAAACACTCTTACAATGGCTCCTTTTTTTCTTGCATTCCATTTATTGTCTCCTTTTTTTGTAGGATTATATATCCATAATTTTGCAGCATCTATAAGTGACACATCTTCCATAGTAAGAGGTCTATTTTTATATGCATCAATGAAAGATGTTGTTTCTTCAGTGTTGTTTTCATCAATTACAAGTACACATTTGAACACTTCTGTAGAAACATTTAGGTTGACAAATTTTCCACTACTTTCCACCAATGGAAGCTCTAAGAGCATATGACTTGTTTCTTGAGATCCAATATCCCTTTCTATAATTGTTTCAGTTAGGAGCTTTTTATAAGCTTTTGCAACTAAATCATCTACATTTTCCAAATTTGCAAGACGCATTAACATTTGTTGGTATGTTTCAGAACTTTTCTCTGCTTTTGCTGCATACTTTGCAATATATTTTATTACAGCATGTTTTGAAAAAACAGGTTGCCAATCTATATTTGCTCTCCACAGTTGTAATATGTAGCAATTGTGAGAGTTAAGTCTATCATCGTTCCTTGTAGGATTAAATTTTTTTTCACCTGTTTGTATATCTTCATATAATTTAGATCCTTCTAAATTTAATGGCCATGGAGCATTATACCTGTAAAGCATATAATTGATATTAACTTATATATATTTCTTACATTATAAGAACACGTGTTTATAACTTCATTAATAGTGCTTATTGAAATGTTTACCTACAAACCATTCTTCCTGCTCTTTTTCGTAGGCATGCACCTTCTCTACAGATTGTATGCCTTTCTATAGTGTTTGCAATCTCCTCATAGTCTTTATTGATATATGAATCAACAATTTGTCTAGTGTTCTTAAGGCATGGATGTAAACCAAAATTGTGGCATGTCTGCAGTATAAATTTCAAACTATCAATCGGATATATTTTAAGGGAAGAATAAACATATGTAATTTTATATTTTTGTATGGAAAAATATAAACATACTTGTATATTTCTTTGATGGCTATCTTGTCTAGGATTCTATGTATGAACCATAAGGTCAAAATATCTTTGAGCATTAGTTTGTTGTTCGTCGTTAGACCAATCAAGATTGTCCATATTTGGTGCTCCATATATCCATATGAATCCATGTATGTGTGTCGATCCCCTATGTTGCCATTCATATCTGCATCAGTAGTCTATAACTTTCATTCCTTTTTCAAGTATTTCTTTCCTAAAATGAGAGTGTTGTAAGTGTATATATTGTGCAACAATATGAGGTTAGTCAATGACATTTTGTTTGCGCCAAATGTGAGCTTCGTGTGGATTCGTTGGTGATGTACCTGGCATCAGTGCATGTACATCTGGCCAATATAAATCAGCTGCACTCAATGTGAAGAAGATTGTAGGTGTGCCAATCTGATGGAGCATGTCTGTCAATTCTACATGACATTTTGTCTAATATGATCTTGAACCTTGCAAAATAGTTCCAAATCGAATTAATCTGTCAACTAAATGTGATTTTGGCATATTTTCCATATGTTGACGTAGCTCACTTATGGTGATGGGAATTTCATGTAAACTTCTTTTGATGAATACTCCACTTGAATTTTGTGCACGATGTCTCATTATCATATTTGTTATATAATATCGAAATCGTGGATGTTTACCAAATCGATTATCTTTGTAACGAATTAGGTGCTTACCAAATTCACGTAGATAGACTTGTTTGATTCGTGGCTCATTCCAATCACATCTGCCATTAGGAAATAATGTTGGAAAAGCCATATCAAATGATCCTAATGTATTATATTCATTTACTGGAGATTGATCAATTGTTGGCCAATCAATCAATGTTGTTTGATCTATATTTGGGTTATTAACCTGGCATGCTTGAATCAACTCCATTTCTCTTTGTACATTAGGTGGTCTTGAAGCCATTGATGTAGTGTGATCAAGTATATTACTTTCATCACTTTCCATAACTGGTCCGATAATAACAATTTCATTTGTATTAGAATGAAATTCCATATGCACTGTTCTGAGATGGTTGAAAATATTTTCATCAGAGTTTATTGACAATTCATCAAGAGCATTTGCATCAATTGTCACATCAACGTAGAACTTGTCATGCATGATTTTATACTCGAGTGCTTTATAGACATGGTCTCTGTTCACTGTAAAGTGATAATTTGTGCCACGTTGATCTTTTCTTCGAACTATAATGATTGGAAGATCTTTAATAAAATGTAGCAATTTCTTTGCTATATTTTCAATATTTTGTGGAAAGTTTATTATGTGTCCTTTATATTTATATATCCCTCCTCTTGCATGTGTGACTTGCAATATTGGACAAACACGTGCAATCAACATTTCTTCTACTTGAGTGAGTTCTGCTAGTTCTATTGGTTGAAAATCTATTGATTCCTTTTTCCTGTTTGCATCTGTTGCATACAGAGCCCTCTAAAGTGCAAAAAACTTTGATTCCAATATAAGATTCTTGGAAAATATAGCACATTGATGGGGATTGGTAGTTATCTAGCCGACTACGAAACATCATTTGTATTCAACTAAAATCAGTGGCTAGTAATCCATTTGGATTTGTCGTGTTTTCATAACTTCCTTGTCTTTTTGAATGAGGTTGCTCTTCAAATGTGCGTTGACGTGTATTTCTTCTTATATCATTAGATTGCAAATCATTTGGTTGTCTCTTTTGTTTATTAGAATGAGACGGTTCTGCACTTGTTTGTTCATGTCTATTTAAGTTTATATTTTGGTCCACTCTATTCTTAGCTTCCATTTGTTGTATTGTTACTTGCTTTTTTCGTCTAGCATATCTTTCTTAATCTGCTTCATTTCTTCATCTTCTTTGTTCATCTCTTTCTAAATCTGTCATTTGCTCCCTTTGTCGTCTTCGATATTCTCTTTGGTAATCTCTTTGATACTGTTTTCTTTGTTCTTCATATTCAAAGTTTCTCTTTGGTCGAACCATATCTAGCAAATAAAATATATCTAAATGTTGATTAAATAGAATATATCCTACGATTTCTAAAATTAGCGTGAGAGATGAAAGATACATCTGACTCATTGGTGTGTTTCAGAGTATAATAATTGCTTATAAGAATGTAAAATATGAAAGTTGATGAATGAATTAAAACACTTGTTTTTATATTTGTTGAACTACTAAAATGAATTTTAAATAGTAAAACCAAATTATTTAATTATTTAATTCTATTTGTGTGCTTTGTTTTTAAACTAAAATACTTTGTAAGCGTACACATAAGCATAAATTAATTAAAATTACATATAAGTCAAAGGATAAATACCTGTAATTGAAGAAATTAAGAATTATCTAGTCGAGTTGAATTAACATAGACGTTGCAATAAATGATTGTTGAAATCCTGATTACAAGTATAACTGTGACTATTAATATCAAATTTTAACTTCAATAAAATTATATAAATATATCTTATATGATTATTATTAGTAATACTTTATTATTTTTATTATTATGTAATTGTGAATTTAATTCAAACACATATAAATCATCAAGAACTACACTAAACTAATACAATTTGTTGGAGACACGTCTTTATTGTTTATTTTTGACATATTAAAATATTTAAAGAAAACATAGTGGCTATGGATTAATAATTCCAATATATGATAAAAGATGGGAGAATCGAAGAACAGAAGTACCTAACGAATTTTATGGCTAAGTACAATAATTTATAGTCTATGTTACAAAATGGTATTGAGACTATACATTATGTTGAAATGCATTACAGAAAGGGAAATTATTAGACTGGAAAAGAGAGAATTTTGCAGAAGGCATACCCAGAATTTACTGGCAAATGGGAAACCTCCAAATACAATTTTTGCTATTCCATTATTTCCAATGAGCTTCAATGCTTAAGTTCATTGTCATATTTTTAAAATCCCATGCACGTTTGTTTCAGTAAATGGAAGGTAAGTAATGTTGAACAAATCTCATTACTAAAGCCAGGAGAAGATAACTGTTAAAAACTTTGAATCCAGATTGTAATGAGTTATGTGAGTTATCGAGGATTCTGAGGGACAAATATTGGTATAAATTGCATAAATGGACAAATTAAAACTGTACTAAAATCTATCTAACGACTAAGAAGTGGTTTTTACAGCTCTTTCTACCCTTAACTACATCAGAAACATCAAATGAAAACATTTTGTTCCTCTATGCAACGACGGCTGACACATATTTTGATTTATATTTTTTATTTATTTATAATGGAAATGGCCATTCTAACTAATTTTCTCATTGGGGTCCATTACAGTACTACTTATGTGTGATATGTTGTGTGTAGAAACCGGATTAGGGAAAACGTTTGGTTATTTTGACTTAAAATGGACTCCTGGATTCAACAAGATTTCATGATTAGAAACATGAGCAGCAGCCATCATTGCCTTAAAAATATCCAGAGCTTTGACAGAAAGAAGTGCAATTGGTATTGCAACTTCCGCTTCAAAGTTGTCCTTGCCATCGAATACACTTACCTGGGTCTTCTTCTTTTTTGAAGTTCATAGAGATTTCTTGGCAAAATCCTTCAAACCAGGAAAATTGTGCTTCTTACAAAAAGTGCCTCTACCAATTTCAAAAGAATTGGGAACATGTTGAATAGAACCATTTAAATGCTCTGAAATTGTTTGAAAGTCTAATGCATTAGAAGCATGTTTGAAGTTACATTGTGCAATTAAATGCTGATAGTGGGTTAACATTCATTTGCTCCTTAAAAAGGTTTGAATGCAACCTAAGAAAGTACAACAGAAGGAAATATGAAAACAGAGGAAGAGAAATTCTATCACAGGCATTTCACATTTTCCTCCTCTTTGGGTTTTGCAAGCATTTAACACAGTTATTCAAATAATCTTAGTGGGAAAAGTTATATTGGAAAAGTATTCATGGAACTTACCTTGAAGAAGCGTCGTGAAGTTCGGGCAAAGCCTGTTGGTCGTGTTTTCTCTCGAGCAAAACTGAGACATAAGCAGGAACAAATCTTTCTTTAATATTTGTGCCTGGAGAAGCCTTTGCCGCACTCGACTTCGTCTATGAAAACTCTGTCATGCATCGATTATGTTCTGTACTTGCAAAAATACCTCCCTAATGTATACGGTTATTAAATGCCACGATTTTCAAAAGTGCCTTCCTTAACCTAAACCCTCACAAACTCATTAATGTGTATTCACTTTATCCGCCACTCATCGCGTTTGTTTATTTGCTTCTTTATGAACGACTTTTCTAAATTTATGCGGATCACTATTGATGGTGAGGATTTTAAATTAATCCGAGATTTAATGTATGGTTATTATGTACACGGAATCTTTTAGCTCACCTGCGCTGTGACTGTAGGAAACGCCTCTCCGCGTAATTACTCAATATCACTTTTTTAATTTAATTTGAAACTTAGCCAAATATTAAGTAATTAAATAAATGATTCCCTCAACACAACATTAGCCTCGAAAATTAAAAGACTAAGTGATCTTCTGAAGGGCTACTGAGAAGAGAACATTACAGGTCGGCTATTGCAAAGTCACAACTAGGGCTTGGGCATGCAATCAAGCATATAATTTTATTTTTTCAACATTGTTGATGCAACTATGTGGAGAGTAGTCAAGGAAGTGCAGAGGTGATCATGTTATTGATTCTCATTGGAATAATATGTTAATTTACATGTATAGGCTACTAGCACTTACAACTTTAAGAGGTATAAAGGATGTGCCAATAAGAAATTCAGGGGAATGCCATCATCGTCTTCTCCCTGCACCCAACCATCATTATCCTAATCATTAATTCGTTCGGGATTTTTCACAAGACAAAGTATTTTGTTATACATAAAAAAATATGCACGTGCAACTACAAAATAATCAGACCCCTATAAAGATAGGAACTACAAAATACCATTCAATGTTCATTTTGTAATGAAACACCAAGTCATCTCAACATGTACAAATATAATCATCCACAAAACTTAAAACAACTATACATACATCTAGAAAATATGAAAATGTCCATTAGTATTTTGACATGCCATTCCAAGCCACAACTATTTAGATTAAAATCATATTTTTGACAAGTCAAATGAAAAAACAAAACCAACAAAGCTAACTAAAAAAACAATCAAACAAGCTCACATTTTAAAAAATAGCCTTTACATGGACCCTTTAATTGGTCACCAATTTTGTCGAACTTGGCACATAATGATCAAATAGCACCTCAAAATGATTTGGCATTTAAATCAAGTCTCCTCACCACACTATCATAAAGTTGTATATATATCCTAATTCTTTCTTGAACGAAAATCCATACTGAAAGTTCCTAAATGTCATAGGAAGAAACATAACCATCTCAACAACTTAGAGATCACTAATGTACTATAAATTAAATCTCCTTCAAGCATGTCATTGTAATTATCTTAATTTTGATAAGTGGTGGAAGCAATAAGAGCTTTAAAATTATCAATAACACTTACAAAAACCTCAAAATCAAGGATAACAACTTCAATCATTTTTTAAATTCAGTTCCTCTTTCTTCCTTCTAAAAAACAAACCTTATACAAGAACACATTACTACTTTTTTTAAAAATTTATATGTGCCCATAGTTACTAACTTTCAAGGATAAGATGAACCTCTAAATTGAGTTGCAAATGTATCAAGCACAAGACTTGATTTTAAAATAAATTAAATAAATTCTAAGAAGATATTCTATCCAACCTACGTATCAAGATTTGTTGAAAAAAGTGAGTTAAGCCTTGTGGCCCCCTGATGAGTACATGCAACAATTTTATGTGCAAATCAATAACTACACTTGTATTTTGCAACCATAATAAACAAATTGACTTATCTAAAGTCGCTGCAAAATTTCAGTATGCCATCACTAGTTGGGGTTAAGATTACTCTTCCTAAGCAATCACTACACTTTTTTTTTAATCATATTATTTGCAGTTTTGAAAAGCAACAAGTTACATTTAAATGTATTTAAGGTATCTATACTAATTATATATTTTGACTTCTTTCCACAAAGTAATAAAATTAAATTAAGAATGACTTGTACTAAACCTTTTTTATGCAAACAATTTATTTGTACAAAGTAAGAAGAATGCAAAGACTAGTGACAAGCAACTATGGGCCCTTCTTTACAAATATAAATGTCATTTTAAATTATTTTTATTAAGTAGTGAGTATTTATTGTTGTAAGGCATCTTTATTTTCCACTCTTATTAAGTAGGTGGTTTGTCATATAAAGCATAAATCTGGTTTTGTGACTAGGAAAGCACCATGCTAATTCAAATATTTGCACCATTTACAAGTAGTTTCTAATGTCCAACACAATTTAGAAAACAAAAAATTGTTTTGAATATTCAATTTGTTATTTTGGTAGTATTGGGGCATACCCCAAGTGCTTTGAGAGTTTGTTTGTGCATTGTGTTGAATTCAAATCTTTGCATTGTTTACAAGTACTTATAATCCCAAACATAATTTAAAAAACAAAACAAAAAATATTTTTATTTTGAATATTCAATGTTATTGTGGTAGTATTGGGGCCCAGGTCCTAATGCAAAATTTTAGTACCCAACCACTAGCTAGCATTGAGATTACCCTTCCTAAGCAATCACTACTCCACAATTTATTTATTTATTTATTTCTATTATTTGCAGCTTTGAAAAGCAATGAGTCGTAAATAAATCTATGTTAATCAGATATTATTTGACTTCTTTCCACAAAGTAATCAAATTAAATTACGAGAGGGTTGTAGCAAAAAAAAATTATGCAAACAATTTACTTCTGCAAAGTAAGGAGAATGCAAAGATTGGCGAGGAGCAACTATGGGCCTTTCTTTACAAATACATCATTTTAAATCATTTCATTAAGTAAATATTTATTGTAAATAAGGCAATTTGTTTTCCACTCTTATTAAGGGGGTGGTTTGTCATATAGATCATAAATCTGGTTTTGTGACTACGAAGGCACCGTAAATTCAAACCTTTGTGCCATTTACAAGTAATTTGTAACCCCAACACAATTTAAAAAAGAAAAACAAAAGAAATTGTGAATATTCGATGTTATTGGGGTAATATTGGGGCACAAACCCAGGGGCTTTGAGAGTTTGTTCATATAATATTAATTTTAAATTATGTATTCTCAGGAATAAAGTAAGCTCACAAAAGGGTTCTATAGAAAGTAATCATGAGACGTTTTGAGCCTCAATCTACTATTGGTACAGGATTAATGACCATAGACTTTGTAAATTAATCTAAGATTTGTTAAGAGAAAGAGACAAGATCTGGCAAAGCTATAATATTTGAGACAATTTGGATTGGAGTGTTATGAGATTGTGTTATATATACAAGCAAAATTGGTAAACTCGATGTATTGTTAAAACACCTCCTACTTCATTATTGTCTTGGGTTTATCATAATTTCTAAAATATAAATCTAGGAAGCATCTAACAACCAATGCCCTTTAGCTTACGCTTTGTGATGGATACCAAAGGTTGATCAATAAAACAACCTCTTGCCCACCACATGGGCCATATGGTTTTCCATCTATACTAGCTAAAAATGGTATTTTGCAACCATTAAAACACAAAAATTATGCTCAAGGTATTATATTGCCTTGTTGAGTTCTTCAAGTGCAATAATTTTGTTACACCCCAATTGTAGAGTTACTATTTACTATTACTGCATAGGGAAAATATGAATGTAATGTGAATTCTGGAGATGAATAAATTATGCGTGTACCTTATTATCAGTTTGAATGTTATCTCATTTGATGTTATCACAATTGATGTTATTCATGGTGAAATACTGCATTTATGTGAATGAAAGGTTATTAATCATTACTCTACTCTGATGTAATGTTGTTAATTGGTTGTCATCGTGATAAAGTTAGTGGATGCCTGTGATGTGTTTCTCTCATTCCTCTAGGCGAGGGGTATATCAACCTATAAAGATCCTTGACCGCAACCCGCAGCGCAAACCATCCCGGCATTACACAACCACATCAGAACGATCGAAATGGAATGGCCTCATGGCAGTAGGTAATTCATCCTTAGCCGACATGCCTGCACTGAGTCTCTTGGTTTTACCACCACACCTACCATCGTAAGACGCCTATCCATTCGAGCCGAGATCCTCTCATTAATATTACATTGATAAAGTAGGACATACATGGAAGTATGTGTATATATATGCACATGTGTGACAATGGGATCTAACGACATGTATATGCACAAGTATAGATGTATCACATGTAAAAAACTATCAATATGATGGTAATCATGAATGGTTATATGTGAACTGGATGTGAACATATATAGATATGTATAGTATATACACATACATCCACATAAGCGTGAGCATATGCATACCGACATACGCGCACGTGGCCATAACGGACATCACACCTGATGCATCAATATAGATGTACCTACACATACGTGTACATAGAGGTATATATATTTTGAGAGAGTAATGCATTATAATGTGTTTATTATATAATTATCTTGTCTTCTATATATATATATCAACGTATGCTTCATTACTATAGGCTTCAGGATATACATAAATATATATGTAAATATATATTGAAGTTATATATACATACATATATAAGTATTTAAATATATATATATATATATATGTTATTGAATTCGACTATCTCTTATTCAATTGAAGCCGATTTATAAGGTTGTTTAATAGTCGATAAAGACAATGAAATAAGAGGTCGATAATAGTCATTATTGACTATGTCAAATGAAGCTGAATTAATAGCTTATAGTTGTTAAGTGTAAACCGATTATCTTTCAAATGACATGCGGTTTATGACATTACATTTCATTTGATATTGTTGTCTGCGGTTAGCTTGACTTGGTCAACGCTATGATAAAGAGAAATTTTGACTTTTTCTAAATGACTTTAAATGTTTAATCGACACATTCCTTAAATTCAGTCGATATGTGCTAAGTGTTATAGAATTACTGTTGATTGTTTCTCTCCATCAGAAACCGTGCCAACTTGATAATAGAATAGAGGCTTTGGCACCACCTCTTGAAAAAAAAAATTGTTGATGTCTTTGTTGGAGTATAATTTGAATTCTCCATGTGCATTTTGAATTAGTCTTTGGATTGTTGTCAAGGAAACAAGTCAATCTGTAGGAGGTTTTGTTGAGTCTGAGCTTATTTGATCACCACCTTATTGCTAAGTTACATGTGTTACTTTGCATGGAGCTTGTTGTCCATTTACATGCCTAAACCATAGGCTTTGAGGTTGCTTGGTTGCTCTATAAATAGCTAAACCATTTCATTTGAGAGGGATGCATTCTTTCCCAAGAGATTATACATCTTTTGTAATTTATTATTTATGAGTTATTACCTGCCATACGTATCTTATTTTATGAGTGAGATATAGAGAGTGTTCTATTGTGAGGAAAGAGGTGACATTTTTGTTGAGAGAAGTAAGCTATCAACAAGTGAGTTAGAGTTGTTTGTGAGAAGTTGATTATCAAGCTAGTTGTTGTTGAAGAGGACTACATTGTTGTCTTTAGTTTGGATAAAGCGATAACAGGCATGAGGATCTCTTCTTCTTTGTTACTTTACTTTGAATGGTGTGTTTTGCATGCATGGTTGAGATGTCTTTTCTAGTATATGCATTAGAGAGTTTAAATTACTTTGAAAAGGAAAGTGAAGCTATTATGTTGTTTTCATAATGTGTTTTTATGTACTCCATAGGAGATGGGTTTTTATCATAGGTATTATATACTAGGTATGATTGAACATAAAAAGCACATATGGTGCATTTAGCTAAGTTATTGATTTAACTAGGAAAGCTTGAGTTTACTCCTAGGTCAGACAATCCAATATGAGAGGGAATTTAAGTACTTACATGTAAGTAGGGTTATCCAAGTATATAGGTTCTTTGGAAAGATGGACTATCCATAGAAGGAAATACCTAACTTGTGTACTTACTAGTTAAGTAGGTTTATTCCAAGTAGATTAATATGGTTGCAGGTTATCTAGGATGAAGTACTATCCATTGAAGGAAATACCTATTTGTAGCTTAAGACAGTCTTAAGTCAAATTGGCCAGGAGTAGTGTATGTGATGGATGACTCTCAGTAGAAATATTGAATGTAACTCTTTGATCAAAGTAGTGTGAATGTCTGAGACTCCGCTCTAGATTTTGTGACTACCGAGACTAACACTATCAGTTCACCGTGATCCAGTATTACATGCTAGACAGAGATTGTGGGCTTACAAGTTCTAGTTATGTAGGACACAACACTATGCTCAGTTGGTTGTCATTATCGGTTACTCTACCAATCTCTTCGTCGAAGGGAAGGGCCATCTATCAAATGATAGATGTGCGGGGGACCACATTATGAGTCTGTGGTTGGTGGAAAAGCACCTAAGTGATGCTTCTCCTCCACAATAGGCAACTAAAGACCAAGATTTGAAAGAAAGGATCTTGGACCGTCTTACAACTATTTGTTCTAAAGATCTTTGAGCTATGTATGAAATTGTATGCTTTCTTGCATTGATGTATTTTAAGAAATGAAAAGGACATCATGTTGTAATATGTTATGCATCTTGTTTGGAAATTATCAATAAAGAAGGAAAAAATTTATTGTAATGGCATTGTTACTTAGTTTATTTACTCGTAAAGTGTAAAATTAGAAATTTTAATTCATTAAAGGGTTAGTAGGTTACAAATTTAAGGGTTTTCATTAGACTTGGAATTTCCACACCTAGTGGACAAATGGGCAAGCACACAAAACCAATATAGAAGCACTTGTTATGAGTATAGTTCTTTTCTAGGATGCTGAGATAAAAAGACAAATGCTTTGAAATTTAAGGATACTCTGTCTTATCCAAAGATATATAGGAGTGGATAAGCTAATTTACCTAGTGCTTGCAAAGTTACTCCTTCAAAGTGTTTTTCTAAAATGCAAATAGAGCTTTTGGTGCCTATTTGGAGAGACAAAAGATGGATTAATAGAAATCTTTCTTCTTTAATGCAAATAATGTTTTGTACAACAAGTATGGACACAAGTTTCATATTTTCTAACAACTGAAAAAATAAATGGGGGCCAATGACCTTACGATTAATAATTGCATAGGTGCCTAAGTATAGAATACTAGAAAGTAAAAATGATTCAAGAAGAAAGTATTGAGTTGATTACTTCTCCATTAGAGCTCATCAATCAAGATAAGACTAAAGAAGCTAAGGCTCCCAAACATTACTTGTGTTATTTGACACCACCAAGAAACAATGTTGTGCACCTTTCTGTAGAAAGTAGCTAAAACCTTTTAAGGGTGCATAAAAAGCAACTTATAGGAGACTCTTTTTGTGCCTTGCAATGGAAAAAAACACTAGGAGAAGAAATCTAGATGATTGGGGACCACAAGAGCAAATGCCAAACTGCACATTTTTTTTGCATACAACAAAAAAAATTAGAGAGAATTCTTCTTTGCAGTTACAAAAACCTGATACTTTAAGCATAGACCTGCTAGACACAATCATGTCTAGAATTGCTTCCAAAAGGATGTTGAATCATTACAAATTGATGCAAAAGCAGAGATGCTAGTCTATTTTTCTGTGGGAAAATAGTATTAAAATAATATTTAGTAATTAATTAATTAATGCTCAATATATTGTATTATATTGTATTCTTCTAGATAAGATCGTTTCTTCAATTTTCTTCAGTTTCTTTTTAGAAACTTGTTGATTTTGTAAATTTGTAAAATCTATGTGAATCAATCATGCTTCTTATTAATATCATCAATTGTTTTTTTTAACTATCTGATTTGTAACAGATAGATCTCTCAAATGGAGTACCCCTATTTTTGTTGAAGTAACATTGATATATGGTTCCAAAGAAGAATGTAATAATATAAAAAGCATGTTGGTATCTAATTGTACTACTAAGTCCTAATCAAGTAACCAATCATGTGAGAGGATGTATAAATCAAGAAAACCAAACTGTTTGTCACTTATTCAACATAATATTTTTAAAATTTTAGTCGCTTTGTGTGATACCAATCCACTGACTTGTGATGTTTGGTCTTTTAAAGTACAAGAGCCAGTATAATAGCACAAAACTGTGAAGAAATATGATGAACAATGTATAACATTTGTAAAGAGGAATGTAACAAGTTAAAATATGAAGATGCTCTAATCTCTTTTAATTACTCTATGTCAAATTACCTCTGGCAACCATTGCATTTATGGTATCAACAGTAGGTGGTCATTCAATACTAACTAAATAATCCTCATGTGAAACTATCACAAAAATAACCTCAAGAACAAAGAAAACAAAATAAATAAAATTCAAAACCACCAAAAAAATATAAAATCCATTTCACAGGTCAAAATATCTCTACGTGAAGAAGCAAATAGGGATATAATGCTAGGTGTTACAATAATATTATGAAAACAGTCATAGATAAAACAATAGAACCAACGCCTTAAATGTAAGACATATCAACATGATTGTTTTAGAATGAAATATA
>VDFB02262017.1:0-28290 GCA_007258455.2 Sequoia sempervirens | reverse complement strand
TGAGAGCATTGAAAATCATCTCTATTGAATTACAATCTATAGCCTCATTAGTCAAATAATCGGTCGCTTTATTTGCTTCACAATAAACATGGTTTATCATGAACGTTTCTAGTCTCTCTAGATTTTTCCAAATTCTTTCAATCCAACCTTGGAGATGCTAGTTGATGTTTTTGGCCTTGATAAATTGATGTAGACTTGGGAGTCCCCTTTTATGTCAATGACATCAATTCCTTTGGTGATGCATAGACTAAGCCCCACATCGATTGCAGTGAGCTCTACCTCATTGTTTGTTCCATCCTCTAATTTTTTGGAGAGACCCCACACCATTTCACCCCTACATTCCTTGATAATGCAACCTACACTTGACTTCCCTGAGTTTCCCTATGAGGCCCCATTGAATTTTAGTTTCGAGAAACCACTGGGAGGGCACAACCATCTGACATCGTTCCTCTTATCCTAAGGCCGAAGTGTCAAATTTATGTAATGTTTCAGCATTTTCAGTCTCTTCCAACACTTCATTAGATTGTCATCCTAATTGGTGTAAGCTGCCCACATGAGTTGAAGGGATTAGATGTTAAGGATTTTAGTTATACCAACCTCAATACTGTGTATTAGCTGCTCTGATATTCTCTCTATGCCAAAGATGCACCTATTATGTTCCTTCCAAATCTGCTATAGGAGAATTGAGGGGAGATAATCCAAATATCTTTCCAAAAGGACCTTGTATTTAAACTTGGCCAACTCTTAAGGAATGCATACAAATCACCCTTCCTTACTCCTTGCCACCCTGCTTCTCACATAACTAGTCCCAACTTCTTGAGGTCACCTCACATTTGAGTAGTAGATGATCTACACTTTCTGCATTCAATTTACACATCGGGCACCAATTAGAACTTGTTATCCCAACCAGGTGGAGTCTATCCCCTATGAGTATGTGCTTGTACAGAGCAGTCCAAGTGAAGGCCTTCGCTTTGGGTAAGATGGGCTTAGTCCAACATAAATTTACTGGCCACTCCTTTGATACATGCCTAACATTCAACATTTCATATCATAATTTTATCATATATTTTCCAAATTTGGAACCTCACCAAATTATTTTATTGAGCTTGAATGACAACAAGACCTTCCTATTTTTTAACTCCACTAACAACTCTACTTTTGTTTGATCACTCAAACTAAGGTTTTTTATTTGTTGTCATCTCCACTCTACATCCACATTGGAGTTAACTATTAGCATGTCTACAATGCACTGTCCCCCCAACCCATCTGACAAATGGTTGCATTCTAAAAAATTTCCCATCTCCACTAAAGCGGGGTGCCCATTCCAAGAGTCTTAGCAAAACACTGTCGATTTTCCATTACTAATGTGCAAGGTAATATGGCATGTAATAACCAGATGGTAGTCCCACATGAACTACCAAATATGAGAGCTCGAATGTGTGTTTTCCATAGTTATAATTCTATCTGGATAATCATTATCCTAACATTTGCATCTTAGTACCTGGCACCATAAAGAGTCTAGTTTCGAGTACATTTCCCTGATTAGCTTGGCACCAAGCACCCTATTCTAAATGTCAATATTTTTAATTACAACCCCACCATTATCAATATTTTGCTTTCATGATGTGCCAGTTTAGTTTTATATGCATAAACAATAAGAGAATATACTATAATCCCATTATCAAACAAAGTATAGTTCTAGATTTGCATTAGAAGCTATTTTAGAAGTAACTAAGTCATAATTGGTTGTCTTGTTTATGGTCAGCTATTTTTTTGCTATTTTTTTGTTGTAAAAGAGTTTTAAGAACTTGTTAAAACCTATTTACCCATCAATCAAAAACAAAACTCCTGGCCATTATGAATCAAATCCACCACCAGCCACACAAAAACGCAAAATGGGATAATTCAAACTATTTCAACTTCTTCATCTATGTGAAAGGTATTTTAATAAACAATCACATCACCAAGTGTTCATACAAATCTTCAAAAAATGATAAATTTGATTAAAATGAAACCCTAATTTATTAAAAATACTTTTATTCAAGAAAAATATGTGGCACACTGTAAACCCTAGACCCCAAATTCAGGGCAAAAAATATTCATTGAAGGTCTTCTTCTAACACTACTCCATATTATGTTTCCAGTGCTCCAACTTCATAGCTTCTTAGAAGATTAGGACGTTGAGATATTTATAGGGGATTCCACCGATGCTAAAACCTACTTGTGGTTTGTTATTCTCCTCTAAGTTTGCCTATTTGTGTTGAAATAAAGGATAACAAATTTCTCATGTTTATTTTTTGCCCTGACTTAGAGGTGTATAAATCCAACAATGATTTAATTTCTTTGGCTTCGGCTAAACTTGCTTCCCCGTGTAACATCGTGTTATCAAAAATTTGATGATGCATGAGATGTTCCATATTGTCTAAGACCCTTATCCTCACAGACCACACTCCTTGTTTGTGTTTATCATCCTGCTCAGTGCATTTGACATTAACACAAATAAGAATGGGGAGAGGGGGTCTCCCTGCCTCAACCCGTGAGTGCACTCGAAGAAGCCATAGGGGGTGCAATTGATCAAGATTGAGTATATCACAGTTGATATGCATCCAAATAGCCACTCCAACTAGTTAGCACCAAATCCAGATTGCACCAACTTAATCTACCGTAGGCTTTACTTATGTCTAGCTTGAGGATCATTGCTCTTTGTCTACTTGTTTGTATTGAATGGATAACCTCATTGGTGATGATTATGTCTTCCATTATATCTCTTCTAGGTGTGAATCTTGTATGTTCTTATGAGATTATGCCTCCCATGACCATTTTTAATCTATTTGTCATTGATTTGGATATGATCTTGTAGATATTTTTGCACAAAGATATCGACCTAAATTCCATGAATAAAGTGACATCCTCTTTCTTTCTTATTAGGGTTATGCAAGTGTTATTGATATTTTTTAGCATTTTTCTCTTCTTCCTATAGTCCTCAACCACCTCCCAAACTTCATTGCCAATAAAATCCCAACACTTTTTTACAAAAGAGTGTTGGGTAGCCATCCAAACCTGAGGACTTATCTGGGTGTAGTTCAAAAACAACAAACTTCACTTCTTTCTTCCTAAATGGAACCATTAGTAGGGAGTTTATCTCCTACCTGACTAGTTTGGGGATCATAGCTAATATTTGTTTCAAATCTAAAGGCTCTACCTCATCCACTGGGGCCAATAGGTGTTTGAAGTAATTAAAACCGTCATCTTGAATTTCTTCTTCACTCAACAAGTGCACCCCTTCACTATTATTAATACCATCAATTCAATTTCTTATCCTTTTTATTTTTGTTGTGTTGTAAAAGAAGCTTGTATTTGAGTCCCCCTCACTTGACCAAAGCTCTCTTGTTTCTCATTTCCAAAATATCTCTTACCTAGATAGTACCTCATTTATCTCCTCCATCAATATTTTTTCTTTCAAATATTCTATATTTATCATGTCTTGCAATATAAATTTTTGGTTCAAAATCTCCAATTCATTATCCAGACAAATCTTTTCTTTGAATATGTTTGCAAACATTTTTCTATTCCAAATATTTAGCTTCTCTTTTAGCATCCCTAGTTTTTTCATGAATTGGAAGCTTCTACCTCCATGACAAAGTTTTGATGCACTCACCATACTGCAATTGTAGGCAAAAATTCTGCACTCCTGAGCCACATTTTTTCAAACTTAAAACAACAACGGGATGGTTTTTTTGTCTAGATGAAGCTCTAAGGCTATTAGGTGATGGTCAAAGCCTTAGAAACGTAATACCAACACCTCCCAAATAGCATTTTTTGTCAACCAACTAAAAAATAAGAGGAATTTGTCCAAATGCTCTACAATATTGGTAAATCCCAATCTTTGGTTGTTCCATGTGAACCATCCACTCTTGGTGACCACATCAACAAATTAGTTTCTAGAGATAAAAGTTTTGAAGTTTCTTATTATTGTCATTTCAATTGATAGACCACCACTCTTCTCCTTAGGTTCTAGAATTGCACAGTGTCACACTGGGCTGGCTTTGAAGGACACTTTCTGGACATGGAATTTGAGGGTTCCAGTGGAAAGAGCCTCTTCCCACAATCTCAGATTTCACCCCTGCCTCTAATCAATTTCTCCTCTCCAGGATAAATGGGAAAGAATCTCCATGGTCTGAAACCAATGGCCCTGCCCTACACCATGAGGGCTTAGACTGGAGTAATGATTTCTGCATCACTCCAACGGGAATTATCGGTTCTATCAGCCGACCACCTAGAGCCCACTGAGTCACACACCCTCTCATTTCTCTGCAAACAGATAAAGTCCTTCTGATCCTTCAGTTTAATCAACTTCTGGGATTTAAATGCTTCAAATTTTCTGGTGCACCTAAATGGTATTAACTCTAATCAGTCCGTTAGGGTGCCTGCTTCCCAACATCTCAAGTACTATTTCTGTAACTTCGAGGGAGGTTACAATCTCCCTGAGATCAATAGTACCTTGCAAGCCCTGATCCCCTGGCCTCCTCCCACTTCTGCTGTTCTCCTTCCCACTTTGCTGTGTCTCCCTGCGTCTAGAGACTACGGTGCTCAGTGCATGCAGTCTGAAGGCATCTATAAGCACTCCTTTCCATATATGCTTCATCCCTTGCCTCTAAAATTGGGGGAAATCCAGGTCATCTACAGACTCTCTGACCTTTGTGAACTTTGTCTACTCCATAACAAGGTCTTTTACTCTGTCATGTACCTCTCCTAATTCCTTAAGCCTTGAGCTACACTTTCATCATCTTGACTTTGGTTTGTTAGCTTGGTGTTATCTTCCATAGGATTCTTGTCCCTCTTAACTTCTTCTTCTTTGATTAATTCAAGTAGTCTTGAAACAACCACTTGTTCTACAATGTCTCCCTCCTCAACAATTGGAGAACTTTGAGATTTCAAAATTTGAGATGGCTCTGAGTTGGCCCAAGCAAGCTCCACTTCCTTCATACACTTCGACTGATCCACAAGGGGAAATTTCTCTTTTTCTTATTTCTTAAGCCTCTCTCATAATGCATGGGTGCCACTCTGATCGAATTGCTCCCGCTTGTCAGCTATGGTGACAAATCCTACCATGTTCCTGTCACTCTTTCCCCTTGATCCTTTATCTGGTTTTTAGATCGGGAGACTAAATTTCATAATACTTCTTATGTGATTTGCTAGATTCCTTATGGTCCCCACCCTTCTTTTTTCCCACCCCATAACATGTTACACTATTTGTTTACATGATAGGGATCTCTTCCACCTCTAGAGCTTTTTTTCCTGATATTCTTGAGCAAGCTCTCTCAAAATCATCCCCACCCATGTCCAGACCTAAAACTATCCTCAATTTGGATCCAATCAACCTTAACCAATCTCCTATCCAATGTTCCATAGGTAAGTTATATAGTTGAACCCAAAATTCATCCTTAGATGGAGTCATCTTTCTAGGGTTAAAGTTTCAGGACCATTCCTTTGTCTAAACTAGTTTATTTCCCATCCACCACATGATGTAGGCTAACACCTCATCCTAATCTCTACCACTTTCAAATTCTACCATAAATAAATTCTTGGGAAGGAAAGTCAAATCCATTGCAAACCTCCAATTCGCTAGCACCCACTCCTTGAATTTTTGCATGCTCGGATTATCATCGATTACCTTTCCAATTAGTGTGGTTTTGCTTAGTTCCCCCACTTCCTTTTCTGACAACACAAATACATAGATTTCCACTGGCTCTATGGAAAGTTCCAAAATTTTCCAACATCTTGTATCTTCTAAAACTTCCTTTATTTTTTCCTTCCTCTGATCTAGTCATGATCTATCAGGTGACAACCCATTTTATGGTTGTTGAATTGCTTTTCATTATTGGCTACCCATGGACTAGCCACCTATTGCTAATCCGAATAGTATTGAAACCCATTGTAAAAGGTGGTAATTGATGCTCTGAATCATACCAAGGCTTCCCATCCCTGACACCACTCTCGATAATATTTCAACCCTTTTGTTGATCATTGTGGACAAATATTTTGGCATCACTAGACTCTCTAACACTTCTAGGGTTTTTCACCTAAAAGGAGAGAGGTAGGCCAAAATGGGAAATGTCCCCACTCAATACTAATACAAATATGAATGAAATATTCCTAAATGTATTGTCCTAAATGCAAAGAATTGATAAAATTAATTGAATTCTAATGAAAAACTAATGAAATGCAAGTTGTTTGAAAACACGTGATATGCAAAAGGACCTAGAAATGAAGGTAAATTGTAACAGAAATTGATGAAGCCGAAGGTGTGCACTTGGAAGCTGAAAAAGGATGTAATGTAGGTCTGGAATCCTGAAAAACTTGGTGTAGGAGTCAACTATGACACTTGTGCCAATCTAGGCAACTTAGTCCCAGATCTGGAAAAACTGCTCCAGAGCTCGTTTCGGCCAAATGGGTATCCAAATCTATTGAAACCTCCAAAAACAGGTTCCATGGGACTAAGTCACCACTTTTTGTGACTTAGTCCACTTCTGAATTTCTAAAAATCTGAAAGTGGAAACGAAATCCCTTAGTCTACACTTCGGTTCTTGACAAGTGTCTGGTTCTGAAACTCTGATTTTCGGCACTGAAAGTGACTTTTAGTGGATATTTTGACTTTACAAACAAGGAGAGGTTTTCAACAAATTTTCAAACTATTCTTCAATGATCTTCAAACCTTCAAAGTACCTAAATCTGCAAACACACAAGGAAAGAGAAAGAAATGGTGGATGTTAGGGATGGGGGTTTGCCTTGGTCAAACCCCTTTTAGGTAATTAAACCAAAATGAAGAAACAATGTAATGAAGCATGGAATAATGGATTTAGAGACTTTACATTAAGGTAGATCTTGATTTTTTGTAGCAAAAGATGAAGAATCTTCCCTTAAATGTCCCTGAAAGCTATCTTGATGACTTAGAATGCTAAAACCCTAGCTTGCTTGACTTGAGAGAGAAGATAAATAATGAATAAGATGAATGAGTTAAGATGATTATGAATTAGGGTTTAAAGGCTTGTATTTATAGGCAATCCTCCTAATTTTCCCATTAATTTGATCCCCAAGGCCGACATGAAGGAAAAATAAACTTAAATTCCAATTTTTCCCACCTGAACCTTGAAAATAGCCCAAATGGGACTAAGTCACCCAAATGGGGGACTTGGTCCTACAGGGGCTCTTTTGCCAGTTGGATTGTCTAGGAATGAAGAAATCGGGCTTCTAGGTTGTTCTAGTTGGTTGTTTGATCAAATTAAGCCTTGGGATGCACAATACGGGGCCATAGGGACCTATTAATGATTATGTAAAGAGTAATTAGGGCTAGGGACACAAATTTCAATGTGAAAGTGTGATTAAATACACTTTACAACACTAAAATGACGTCCACATAGCCTAGAAAGGCACAACATCCAATGTGAATGCATAAAACACATTACAACACTAGATTAAGATTAGGTTTAAGTTACAAGATTTCTAGATTAATGTGAGAATGCCATTAAATGTGTTTTATAACATTGAATTAGGGAAAGGTATGTCCATTAAGTGTAGAGAGGCGTGAAAGTCTTTTACAACACCTTTACAAGACATTGTTAAATGCATTTTATTCAGTTTGCAAGGGTCCAAGACCTAGTGTGGATGTGTAAAATACCTCACAACACTAAATCAAGGCCTCATTAAGTCCAATTTATCATTAATTATTCCCATATCAAGCAAGGTATACACTTTTTGGTGACACAATTGCAAGCCTCCCACTGTCTTTTCCTTTGAGTATTACACCACTTCTCACTTGCAACCCTCTGCCTAATAAACTCCAACAGGCATTCCTACTCTACTTATGTCGCTCACTCACCTGTGCCTTCTCTCACCATTATTATAACCCTTTTTTATTAAAAAATAATATTATACTATTATTAAAATTATATTATTTTAATTATTATAATATTATAGGATATTATTACATTAAAAAGAACAAGGCTTGGAACCAAAAACAAGGACAGTGCAAGGGCTACTATAAAAGTCATTCAACAACATAGCTATAGCTAGGCTACCATTGGAGAACACCCAACCCAACTTACACTATGTCTAACTATAACAATGAGGTTTTATTAAGATATATAATTTAGCCTTGGCAGTGATTGGATTGGAAAATAATAAAATATTAAAATAATAATATAATATTTAATTATATCCTATATCCACTGTAAAAGAAGAAAATGTAATGTTATTTCAAGTTACTTTATAATTTTGACTATGTTGCTCATATATCAATTAATGGTTTTTGTTATGATGAATTTGCATCATTTTATGATTTTTAGTTCTAATAGATAGTTTTACCATAGGAATGTTCCTTATGAGTGGATTAATAATAAAAAATAAAATAAAAATTTGTGAGGAAGTGGAGAAATTTATGTTGCTAGGTGGAGGTACAATGCTTCCTAGAGGAGTCAGTGAACATGTGGATCAAATGGAAGATTTGATTTTAGGAATGAAAGATGACATTGTTCAAACTGCACTTGATACTGGATGTGGTGTGTATAAGATTCTCTCTCATTTATCCAACTATATGTCAAATTGAAATAAATTATATCTAGTTTTATAGAAGGCTTTTAGTTTCATTTCATATCATCAATTAAAAGACATTGTCAAACAACATACATATGAGCCATAAAGAGTCAGTACCAACCCACCATCATGCTTAGGGCCTTCACATGAACAAAGTACTTGTAGAAATGTGCTACCTAAGATAAGTTTAGGGTACCTAAAGAAGGATGAATTGATGTGTATCTATCTCGTAAGATTTTAAAACAAGCGAACCTTCCTTTCAACATGGTCTAACATCAAAAACATGAATGGTAATTTACTTGAAATTGACTCTATAAGTATTTTGTGTATCAATATCTTGGGTCTTATGGAGTTAATTCCAAAAGCATACTAATTAATTTACATGGACTAAGGAAACATCACGTCTACTATCAAAAAAATGTTTTAGAGCTAAGGTTTCATTCATGGTTAGAAAGATAATTGCTTTCATGATGTGACATTTTAGTTCTATATGCATAAACAATAAGAGAATGTACTATGCTCTTATTTCCAAATAAAGTATAGCTACATATTTGCATTAGAAGCTATTTTAGAAATATTTGAGTCATCATTGGTTGTCTTGTTTTTGACCAGCTACTTTTTTTGCTAATTTTTGTTGTAAAGGAGTTTTAAGAACTTGTTAAAACCTATTTACCCATCAATCAAAAACAAAACCCCATTGTTATGAATCAACCAATGTCATTGCCACACCAAAAAACTAAAAAAATGATAATTCAAACTATTTCAACTTCTTCATCTATGTGAGAGGTATTTTAATAAACAATCACATCACTGGGTGTTCATACAAATCTTCAAAAAATGATAAAGTTGATTAAAATGAAACCCTAATTTATTGAAAAGACTTTTATTCAAGAAAAATATGTGGCACATTGTACACTGTAAACCTTGGACGCTAAATTCATGGCAAAAAAATTCACCGAAAGATTATAGAAATCCCAATGATAACATTGTTGTTAGTATCTAAAACCTAGGAAAATAAGGTGTGAGATGTGTTGATTAGGGGTTCACCAATTTTACTATAGCTAGAAAGGGAAAAATGGGGTTTCATACACCTATTTTCCTCTATTTCGTTAGAAAAAAGATCCCTTGAGCCAAGGTTGACTTTCAACCCTTAGGTGATTCAACCTTGAAGGAAATCTTATTGTTTTCCTTATGATTTAGGATGAGGCATATCTGCTGAAAAAACACTTTTGGGAGAAAGACTAAAAATAGCAAATCAAACCAAAATTGCAATGTGAAATATGAAATTAGAAGATTAAACCTTAATCTATCAAAACCCACAACTTTGAGAAATATTTGAGAAGGTTTAGTATTTTTGCACCTTTCACCAAAATTTTGTTACATTAAAAGTTGTAGAGTGTCATCTAGGACAGATTCTCCCTAGGGTGAATGGGTCTTTGTAAGGCTCTCTGAAATTTCTTTCTAGGTCCTCTACTCCTGTGTCTGTACACTCCCGAATTCTTTGAATTTCATAGTCGAAAAGTTGGAAATACATCCTGTAGGTGATTTTCCATGGATTGATGACAACTTTGACAACTTTTCCAATTTTGCACTTTGAGATATCTTCAATCCTTCTTCAACCTAAAATTTGCAACACAAACACAAGAGGATTTTTTTTTTGGTGAATGGGGGTTTTCCTTGGTCAAACCCCATTTTGTAATTAAACCTTGAATTGAAACAATGAAATATGAAAGAACTAATGAATGAACAATTGCTATGTTGCAATTAACCAAACCTTTGATTTGAAACCTTTGAAGGACTGCAACTTAGTATATCTTGTATGAAATAGATTGATTGTTGATGTGATCTTGATTTGGTAGCTTGAATCTTGATTTGAAACTTGATACCTACATCACAATGTTAGCTCAAAAAACATGCATGATGCTTGATATCTTGAATGTTGCAACAAGTGCTAGATAAATATGCTCTTGAACACCTTTGACAATAATCTTTTCTCTTATGAAATTGGAATTATGTTGCTAGGATTTAAATTGATAAAATAACCTTGCTTTTATAGATGATTTTCTAATTTCTCAAAAATTAAACATTACAAGCCGACATTTAAACCTTGAATTTAGGACCTTAAGTTGCCTCCAAAAACATATTTAAAATTTAAATTGTGATCTTAAGTTGGACCCATTCGCCGAAGGGAAAATGGGTCTTGACCTAAATAATCATGACCTATTCATTTCTTGGTATTAGAAATGATAAATGGGTTAATTAAATCATGTTTCCATTTTTAAAAATTGCAATTAATTAGGCTTGTAAATGCAAAATTTAGGTAATTAGAGGCTTAATTAAGTTCATTTAATTAAGGGACCCAAACATGGTGTGAAAATGTAAAAGAGTACATTTTTCGACACTACATTTAGCCCCCACTTTGGTGAGAGGATGAGACCTACACTCAAACTCACACTAAAGTAGTCAAACAAGTGTCAAGAGAGGTCTAATTGTACACCTATTGGAAAGATAAGACAACAAAGGTCAAGGAGGATGATCAAGCCCCCAAGATCTAAGATCTCATGACCAAAATTAAATGAAGAGAAAAGAGGGGCGGATCAAGCCTCGACCATTTGTCCAATTGGTATTGATCAAGCCTTAGTTGTTTGTCTAAAAATGTTTACAAATGGAAACTCGCTATCCACTATGCAAACCAAAATGCACTCACATGGGCTAGCGAAAATCTATTGTTCACTAGGTGAGACCCAAAAAGTGGCTAATGGGAAGTCATGCCAGGTCTAGGTTCCCATTGTACTAACCATAAAAAAGCTATACCTCCTTATAACGTTGATAAGATGACACAAAATTGGTCACAAGGTTAGCAAGTTGTGTTATGCTAATCACTCATGAAAAAGGCTCCATTCTTAAGAAAGTTGTGTTATGCTTGGTATCCTTGATACATGCAGTAGGATATTCAAAGGGGTTTTGATTAGTTCATGAAAGGTATCACCTTAGGGAACATCATGCTTAATGTCTCCAAGAGAGGACTAGTTAAGGATAAAAGATTCACAACTTAGGGAATGCAATCTATAGCATCACCACTAAGAGGAATGTCATATGCTCAGAAAGGTCACAATCTTGAAGGACCTCAAGCCAAATGACACCACCAAGAAGACACATCACATGAAAGTAAGAAGACCACAATTTGAAGCAAACTGTGAGTGGGGATGCATATGCCGCAACTTTAAAGAAATTGCTAAACAATGTTGTGAGCAATTACTTTAAAGTAGAACACACACGAGAAATGCCAATACATGAGAGCTTTATTTGGAAATCTATATGTAAAACATATGTTTCTAGAATAGAGATACATCATGAAAGGAAGGTTTCCCCCCATATGCAATCCTAAGTTAACACATAAGGGATCCATGGATTTGGGGTCAATTTTTTTCGTTGTTGCAGTGATATAATCGTGCTTGGAACCATCATCATTCCCCAAATGACTCATGGAACAACGAGCATAAAGAAAGAATGAAAAATAGAGAGATAACATATAGATGTTTTTGGGTCAACATGGAAGAGGCTTGAATGTCCTGAAACCTTGTGTCATCGCTAGAAGGAAAACACAAGACAAAGGTTTATGACATATAGAAGAATGTAGATATAAATAGAAGAATGTCACAACATATTCACTTCCTTTGTATCCTTGCACCAACAAAGTCACAAAGGGTCATCCAAAGTAGGCTCACAAACATATAAAGACACGCCACACACCATACTATGGGGGGATCACATTACACACATGTAATCAGAAAGAACACAAAGAGAAGACTAGTATGGCACATGCGAGTCAACCTATAGCAGGTCATTTGCATCCTAATCTTGCTCATCATATGTGGAAGGCAAATAACTACCCAAAGGGACAACGGTAAGTGTCATACTAGGAAAAGGCTATCTAACTCCTTTCCCCCACTAAGTGCAAGACAAGGATGAGATGAGGTGAGTGATGAGAATGAGCTCCTTGCAATATAAAAATGATTTGCAATAAATATAAAACATGCAATTGTGAGTATGTTATGATCCTACAACTATCACATGATAAGGAGAAAAAAATAAATTTTTAATGGATTATATGATAATATTCATGTGAGAATGGTGAAAATTTGCTAATAATTTTCTTTAACACGCCACATTCATCGATACTATGTATGAGAGTTATATGATATTGACAATGAGACTGCTTGTACTTTTTCCTTTTTGATTTTCTTTGACAGAAGGTAATGTTATGAGTCTATGAATAAGAATTTTATGTAAGGATTTGTCATTCTCAAACATAGGATAAGGAAATTACAACTTCTTGAGTTTATAAGGATTTTTCCTTTTGCTTGATTGGGCAACTTGTTGAGGTGCAGATGGAGGAGGAGGATATGCGCAAGGGGTAGGGAGATCTTGATATCCTAACCCCTTGGTATCCTCAGATGGGATTTTCTCTAAAATTTTGTGAATGTAATGCTCATTTTCTATGTCACATCCTTTTTTTCTTAAGATCTTAAAGCCCTGACCATAACTCTCTTCTAAGTTAATAGGTGTAGTGGTAACTCAATGAACATAGGATAGAAGAGTATCATTATTGTCCTTGTGACCAAGTTCATTAATGATTGATGGTTGAGGCTTGCTCTGTGCTTCCATTTTAGGATGTAAGAGGTTGAATCTATCAAGTGATGGGATTATAGGTGGTGTTTGCATGGATGGATAAAAGGATGCATTTTTTTCAAGGTTTCGTAGGGAGTCTTGTATGAATTATTGCATGCTATCTTCATCTTGACCTAAGATATCCATCTCACAGGGACATTCATTAGGAGGTGAAGGTTCATTAATAATCTCGATTGCATTAGGGTCTTCACCAAATTCACAACTTGAAACATCTACCAAATATTTTAATGTCTTCCATATATTACCCATACACATGTCCATGATGAATTCTTATGCAAATTTTTAGATTTTAAACAAGATAGTTTTTTTATTATACTATGAAAAAACTTAAAAATTATGTCTTTTAATCCTAATTTTGATTTCCAAACAATGCACTCAATTAGACCAATTAAAGCTAATGCAAAGAATAACAATTTTTTTGATTTATGAAACTAAAACCTAGATTTAACTGCAGATTAGATGAATGCTATATAGGAGTGAATTTGCAACCCTAATGCAAATTCCCCCTTTACACTTCCTCACCTTAGAAAATCAAATCCGAAGGCGAAAATCCACATGAGCTAGTTGCCTTTGTTCCACTTGGCATCTATTTTTTGCGTTAGTAGAAGAATAACTGTCAGGGATGCCTACGCGGTGTGCAAACGTCCGCGCGACACACTTACGTCCTTGATGGATTCTTGCGTCTGAAGCTGGAAGATGTGTTATACTTCCCATTGGGGTCAGTTTGTAATGCCCCTCTTTGACAAACTGACCTAAATATGGCTATTTTTCTCATCCCACCTTCAAAAACACTCTTCCTTCATGCATTTCATCTTCTTCATACAACTTGATCTTCTACATAATCCTCTAAGCATTCATCTAGCCTTCTACACACTCTCTTTTAGCATTCTCTTAGCATCCACCACTCTCAAGCAACACATTGGCACTCCATAGTAGCAGCAACAACACTCCATCAACTTCGTAGAGCAGGTATGGAGCAACACCATTATAGCAGGGGCTTGAGTCCTCTCTTTTTCTCCTCCATTAGCTAGTGATCTCTTGGTGGAGGTGGTAAGCATTTTCACTCCTCTCCTCTATGATTTGGTTGAGTAGCACATTACTATTTTGTAGTGTTTATTGTGTTCTTTACTTCCTTTCCTCCTTTATCATACTTTTCTCTATAGTTTCTATCTTGGTTGTCCATGGAGGTGTAAACACCAAAGTGGGGGTCTAACTGAGGTAGACCCCTATACAACCCCCCAACAATTTTCCTCTTTCTTGTGTGTGTAGGTGGACGTGCATTTGGAGCTAATTGGCTAACATGCTCTTTTGTGAGATCATCTTTGTCATCCTAGATTTAATATACTTGCTTGCAACACATTCAGCTTGTATATCTCTTACTTTATAGTTTTGTTTTGTTCCTTTGAAACCACTAGCTAGGGTTGTCATCTCTTGCTGCAAGCAGCTTCCTTTACTTATTTTTGGCCCTCCTGGAGGAACATCAGTGGCTTGAGAGATGCTAGCACATCGGCTATCATCCCAAAATTGTGCTTTTGTCCTAGGTAGAGCTACTTGAGGGGCACAATGTTGAGCCTAAAACTGGCTTGGCTCTTAGGCCTCCCATTCTGAGTTTTAAGTTCATAAAGTGATTGAAGGACCTTATAGTCCCTATCATTCTCATCCTCATTTCTACATACACACACCTTTAGGAGGTGAGGTAAAGATGGGGTAGCTTACCACTCTTGGCTCTCCATGACCTAGGGTCTTGAATGTGATTGGTCCCCTCTCTTGGCATTTTGGTGAATCCGACGTGGAACCAATATCCGCTTCATTCATGGTGTTATACTTTCCTTTATACCTTGTGATCATCATTGTGCCTTTGAGGTTATTGTCAAGGCTGGCTGAGAGTCACAACCCAATCCATAAACCTCGGTATATTGTTAGGAGAAGTATACGACACCTTTCAATGGAGAGGACAAAGGTCACCACTGGCTTCTCTACAGGCCTTTTTGTTGGATCCATTGTTTGTCTCACCGTACAAGAGCAGTTGTCAAGGGGCGAGGTAGGATTCTTCATCGGTATTGCATCTACGCCCTACTCCTCCTCGTGATCTCCTACACTATCATCAGAGTGGATGAGCATGCAGGCTGTTTTATATTCCTTCGTATTATGTCATTTCTAGCAAAAGGGGTGGACTTGGAACATCACTTGAAAGAGGACCAAGCAAATTCCGGGTTATCACCAAAGTATGGTTGGAAAAGACCAACAGCATAAAAATCTTGGATATCCTCTAGTTTTATTTCAATGCATGTGCCCTTCAACAATCCTAACATTGCATGGAGCCACTCTTTGGAAAAGACCTCGCGAGAGACAACTAGGAATGTTGATGCCTTGCGCTTGTGCACGTATTAATGTCAGACTCCTCGACAATATTCCCACCCCAGATCCTAAAACCATCATGAACAAGATCCCCCTAGTCTGTTTCCACCTCCCACACCCCCAGTGGTGGAGGCTCCTGGGTGGGATAATCAATGGGGCCTTTGCAGTGGTGGCAAGCTGCGGAAGGATTCTGGCCGGGAGGTCATGGTGGTGGCTTTGGAAGCAGAAGGGCTCCCGGAGGTCCCATTGGTGGTGGTGGGCCCTGTGCAGTGGTTCTAGTGAGGCCAGCACCTGCAAGAGCTCTGGTGGCTCGTGGGTGCTCTAGTGGTGTGGTTCCTCTAGTCCTATATCTTCTTAATGACCCTATTCAACACTCCTTCTTCATGGCAGATGCGTGATCTAGCTGGGAGAGCCTCCAAAGCCTCTACTCCAACCTATCTTCCAACCTCCTTCTTTCTGTAGCACAGCCCACAGTCACACCTTGGAACACTCCCTTTCCCTCAGGAATGAAGATTCATAAATTCAAAAAATATAGTGGAAAAGGGGACCCACAAACACATGTGTCTGCCTTTAATGCCCTATGCATATATTTCTTCCATCATGACACGTTGATGGAAAAACTATTCTCTCGATCTCTCAAGGATACAACACTCGAGTGGTACTCTTGCCTCGATGCAACTCCATTATCCTTACTTGGACCAACGTGCAAACCAATTCCCATATGACTCCTAAGCTAACATTGGACTTAAGATGTCCTTTTTTGATCTCTGGCCCTGATATAAATAAGGTGATAATAAAAAAATACTCACTCATAGCATGAGATTGCTAATTTTCTCTTGCTACAAATCTTACGGGATTCTAACGCGGCATAAGGTATTCATAGGGAACTTGCAAAGGCCTTGGTAGGAATTTTTTTCCCTTATGAAGTATCCTTCTTTCGCACATTTGTGTGCAACCCAATGAGAGTACCAACAGACGGTAGTTTAGTTCGGGGGATCCTCCTCATGCTCCTATTCTGAAGGAAAGTCCATTGTATCGATCTATAGAAAAGGAAAGGTTGTTATGAATGTGGTAGCTGTTGTGGATGACAATGACCCCAAACGCAACCGAAAGTTCACAAAGTTAGCAAAATCTTATTCTTCCATCTCTCAAAAGTTAGTAAAGGAAAAGATCGTAACCTTTACAAACCATACACCTCTTAAGGAACCTTACCCTAGTTGGTATGATGCAAGTACCTATTGTCAGTACCATTGAGTTAATGGACATGATACCAAATGCTATATGTGCCTGCCTCATGAGATACAGGACCGCATTGGGGATGGTACTATTCATCTCTATGGAAGTAAACATAATACAAATAAATTGGTGGTGAAAGCGAATAGTGAATTGCAGATATACACGAACCCGTTTCCATCGCATTTTGCTAACATGATTGTCGATCCCACCTATTATATGACTCAACCCGAGGCCTGTGTTAACATGGTCACAGTTACTTCTATCGCACAACCTATGCTCGGATCCCTAGACATGACATTCACTTTGTGTGACTTACCCTTAAATAACAAGCCCTCTCCCCTTTGTATTCTCGCTCGCCTCAATGGAAACATTGTGACAGGAGTCTTAGTAGACCCTGCGAGTTGAGTGAATTTTATTACATAAGAGATGTTGTGGCTTAACTCACTACACATAAAAGAGTACGAAGAAACAAAATCCACCATCTATACGCATGATGGTCTTTGTCTGAAGTCATATGGCTCGATACCTTTGTCTATCCTATTTGGACCTAGGGTTGTTGACACAATTTTTTATGTCATTTCAGAGTCATATTTGTTTAGGATGAAGCTAGGCATACCTTGGATAGCTTCAATGAATGGAATTGCCTCCTTTATTCATAAATGCCTAAAATTCTCCCATGAAGGTGTTATGCATGTAGTGCATGACACTAGATACCAGCCTCTGGTATCCTGTGGGGGATATTCATTAGACCATTTTTGGCCTGCCCTGGTTGGTACGCTTCCTCCAAGAAAAGACCTACTTTACAAAAACTATGTGAAGTATAAGACCGGGGGCAAGTGACAACCAAAATTGACTATTCTTGTAGCACAATATCCAGCTGCCCCCTCTTCCCAAAAAGGGAAGGAGAAACTTGCCTCCTCTCAGGCTAACTCATCCACTCCCCTTTCTTGGGAGGAGTATTGGATGAGGAAACCTGAATTTTACCCATTAAGTCTAATGATCCCTCCTTGGTGTAGACCCAAGATTAGGATATCAGACTTCCCTACTAAATCACTTAGACCTTGGTACTATTTGTATGGTAAAGAAAAAAGTCCCCATGGGGAATCCTTTATGTCTCGGCTTCTGCAACCTCCTATCGCTTCTGTTCCAAAAGCAGTAAATGAGAAGAGGTCTATTGCTGAGGCACTTGCCTCAAATCCTCCTGCTACTTCTCAACTTGCTCCTCCTACTCCCATTCAAGAGCCTCTCCCTCTTTTGGAAATTTTAGTGGAAACTCCCATCATCGAGCAAGAGCCTTTTGTTTCGTCGCAGCCTCCAACCTCTAGTTCAAAGAGTCACATAAACTACCTTGCGTGCAAGTGCAAGAATCAGAAAAAGGATCTCATGGATGAGTAGGCCTCCTTGAAAAGGAAGTGGAGATGACCACCCCTGTATCAGGGCCTCTTGTTGCGTCTTCCTGCCTCCTCCCCTCTACTTCCATTCAATCTAGCTCCATATCGCTTCCATCTTCCATTGTGAGTACAAATGCACCTGACCCTAGAAAAGGTGCAAGCACTGCTCCTTCTAGCTACCTCTTGATTTCCTTCCTAATGTTCCTCTCCCAAAACCTCAGAGGATATGACTTTAACACTTTGGTGATAGCTACTGCGGTTTTCTCTTCCTCCTCTTCCTCTGAACCTCTTGCCTTGTCTATGGGGATTTCACATCCCCCGACGAAGCAAAGGTAGAGAGTGGTCCCTCCAACAACCTTCCAACAACGAAGGATGCAAGATGATTTGTATAGATTCTAGACTAAATTATGTTTGGAATGCCTAAATAAAAACAACTTTGCGGAATTTTAATTCATGCATACATTAACAAAATTATGCATCAAAACTTAAGATGAGAAACATAATTTAGAGAGAAGAAGATAGAAGGTGCAAACAGAGTTTGATTACGGAGTTTGCCACAAACGTGACTACATCTCTGGGTCTGCTCCAATGGAGTGTGACTGATCTGATTAATCTCCAAATCAATTACAAAAATGCACCAAGACCATCACTTTGGCAACATAACACTGCTCTGACGTAAGAAAATGGCTCACAAGAATCTCCACAAATTCCCTCTTTCGTTTCACCTGTTCTCCACTATGTCACCTGCATTTTTTTTCAACTCCTAAGAGCTTACACATCCCCCCTTTTATACATAAAATAGCCTAAATAGGCTTAAGAAGAATATTAAATGAATAACCACTTAAAAATCTCCCTATACTCGTCCTTAACCTCCTTTATCTATTTTCATTTTGACTTATTTGATTAGGAGGTTTTGTTTTTACAAGATTAGCCTATTTGTTTAGGCTTCGGATAAAAACACATAACAAAATAAAACAAGCTCTATCATAATATTAAGTGGTTTCACCGGTGCAACGGTGAGGATTTATTTTAGTGAACGAGTGGTTGGCGGATCCAACCCCGCCAGCCATGTTTTGATATTGAAATCCGTAGAATACAATACCAAACCAAACAGTCACCCCATATTAAGTAAATGGTTGCACATGGGTGCAACGGTGTACCGGCTGGCTCCTTCCCATGGGGTCACAGGTTCGAGCCTGTTGGAAAATTTTTGTTGAGTAGAACAACTCAGCCGACGCCGATGGAGGAAAGAGGGGACACGCGCCGCACCCCAAGACTGCCACGTGGCAACACTTCATTGGCCTCTACGACACGTCACTGCCACCTATCCATTGACTCGGATGCCACATGTACTGCCATGTATATGTTGACTGTATGTACGACTGTATGGAATGGACACATGTCGCCACCTGATTGGTTCCATACAGATGACTCAATTGCCACATGTCACTCGAATTCGTCCATGTGGAATCTGCACGGTACGGATGATCTGCTGACGTCATCATCCATATAGTCACCTCAAAAGTCAACTCAAAACTTTGACCAACTGTATCTTGAGCATACAATGTCGGATTTTGACAAAACGAATGCCGTCGAAATCGTCTTGACAAGCTCTTCGCGATGACGCTGGTTCTGTTGATTTCTGAGATGATCATTTTTTCTGCCTTCTAGACACCCTCTGATCCCAGTTTGACCCTGCCTTTGATTGGCCTTAACTTGTGCAAATAGACTCCGTTTCGCTCTGTTCGAGTTGCGTTGCAATCAGGACGCTGATCTCTTTCTTATGGTGCAAAAATCTAGAGATTTGGAGACACTTCAATTTCACTAAAAATATCCCAGGATCACAAAGAGGATCCCACCTTCTCCGAAAGGTGGTCCTAAGCTGACTTGTTATGTTTTATTAACAAAACTAGTCCCAGTATCCCCTGAGTTCATCACTACTCTTGAGTCACTCGGTGAGCCTTGTGGTGAATCTTGGGTGCAACTTTCTCCATTCATTGAGGTGAAACACGACACTCCTATAAAGTGCATGTTTAACTCTCTGGCTAAAGTTTTTTTGGCATTGTCAGCGATCTTCACGAAGTCGTTGACCTTAGCTCCATAAGAGCTGAGTGAAGGAGACCTAGTGGAGCCTTCTTCCTTAGCCCTTGTTGCAAGAGGGTCATATACTACTCCTCTTAACATTCCACCACTGCAGGCTCATCCTCCTTCCCCCTACGATGATCTAGAGTGGGAAGTGGATGACCTCTTGGTCGATTAGTGTTAGGGGGAGGCCTCTTCTTTATCTTTAAATTAGATGTGTGTGTGATGTGTTACCCATTTATCATGCTATGTGTTCCTGGATGACCCTTGTCACCCTTGTTGGTGCTTGGATACATGCATGGTTTTTTGTGTCATAAACCTTCTATCTATTTCATCATTCTTCCATGTTTGTGACTTGATTTTCAATAAATTGGGGACAATGCAAAGCATTGGGGGAATTTAGGTTTCCCTTCCATGTTGACCCAATTTTTTTTTTACTTTGTCTTCTCATGCATTCTTCACATGGTCTGATATAGAAAGGGGTTGATGACAGTTCATTTTATAGACTATTAATATACTTATATATATTAATGAGCAGTTCTGACCCTGAAATATCAGGCTACCCCCATGCCCTTTGTTCGTGATGTTTTCTTTTGGATTTTCCTTTATCTTTCTCTCTTCTTTGCTTGAGTTGTCCCTCTCATGTGCGACAATGCCACTTCTATAACACTTCAAATTTCAAAAAATGCATTCATTTCCAATGAATCTTTTCTCGAGGATCTTCACAAACTTCTTTTCAAGAATCACATTCTTGACTTGAAGCCCTAACGAAATGTGTTTCCTTCATCATGGGTTTGTAAAGAAAAAGCTTGAGAACCTTCCTATGAGGTGGGAGAAACTTCAACCTTCCCCTCGCGTGGGGGCATTTTCTTCCTTTCAAATTCCTTGATGAAGTGAACACATTTCAAAAGGATTCCTTTATGATGAATTGATTCTAGAAAGAAACATCTCTTTCATACTTCCGAACAACACATCCCTTGAGTGGACCCCTTCTTTATGTCGGGTTCCCTAGAGACCCCTTTGAAAGTTTTCCAACTTGTTGACAGTTTGCAAGATTGTCCGCTTACTTGCCTGAGTGGCCGCTTTCTAACATGTTCTATCTGTTGATAAACATTCCACTTTACGAGTATGCCTGTGAAGCTGCTTTCCGACTCTATAGAGTCCCCTTTCTTTGGGTTTCCTCTAGGTGAGAGATCTTGGGGGATACCTCCCTACAGGTCTGCGAGTTTGTAGGGTGCTTCTTGTAAGCTTCCTCCATGCGAGAGATCTTGGGGGTGGCTCCCCTATAGGTATACGGGTCTATAGGGCGCTTTATTTGGGTTTCATTCATGTGATAGATCTTGAAGGACACCTTCCCTACAGGTCTATAGTGCACTTTATTTGTGTTTCCTCCATGTAAGAGATCTTGGGGGACGCCTTCCTTGAAGGTCTGCGGGTTTTTAAGGAACTTTTCTTGGCTTCCTCCACGTGCGAGATCTTGGGGGACGCTTCCTTGCAAGTTTGTGGGTCTGTAAGGAATTTTTTGGGTATCGTTCACGTGAGATATCTTGGAGGACACCTTCCTTGCAAGTCTGCACACTTGTGAGGCGCTTACTTCTCAGGGCTTCCTTCATGTGAGAGGTCTTGGGGGTCGCCTCCTTGCAGGTCTGCGAGCCTGTAAGATGCTTTCATCCTACATCTTCATAGTTTTGTGGGGCTATGAAGCCCTTTACTTGTCCTATGCTCTCGAGTTCGCCAGATCACAGTTTTCTTCCTCGACGGTTCAGGTATACATCCCTAACTCTACTATCTTTTTGATCTCCTTTACCGAAGCACTCATTAGTATTTGTGCTCACTAAAGTGGGGGGAAAATGTATAGGAGAAAATTTGCACCCCTTATGAAAATTCCCGTTTTACACTTCCACACCTTAGAAAATCAAATCCGAAGGCGAAAATCCACATTAGCCCGCTGCCTTCATTCCACTTGGCATCTATTTTTTGTGTTGGTAGAAGAATAATTGTCAAGGATGCCCACGCGACGTGCAGACGTCTATGTGACGTGCTTACGTCCCTGACAGATTCCTGCATCTAAAGTTGGTAGAGGCATTACACTTCCCATTAGGGTCGGTTTGTAACACCCCTCTTCGACCAACCAACCCGAATATGGCCATTTTTTCTCATCCCACCTTCAAAAACACTCTTCCTTCAAGAATTTCATCTTCTTAATACAACTTGATCTTCTACACAATCCTCTAAGCATTTATCTGACCTTTTACACACTCTCTTTTAGCATTCTCTTACCATCCATCACTCTCAAGTAGCACTTCACTCCATAAAAGCAACAACAAGACTCCATTAACTCTATAGAGCAAGTGTGGAACGACACCATTGCAACAGGGGATTGAGTACTCTCTTTTTCTCCTCCATTAGCTAGTGAGCTCTTGGTGGAGGTGGTAAGCATTTTCACTCCTCTCCTCTATGATTTGGTTGAGTGTCACATTACTATTTTGTAGTGTTTATTGTGTTCTTTACTTTCGTTTCTCCTTTATCATGCTTTTCTCTACAGTTGCTATCTTTGTTGTCCGTGGAGGTGGAAACACCAAAGCGGGGGTTTGAGCGAGACAAACCCCTATATATCCCCGAACAATTTTCCTCTTTCTTGTGTGTGTAGGTGGACGTGCATTTGGAGCTAATTGGCGAACAAGCTCTTTTGTGAGATCATCTTTGTCACCCTAGCTTTAATATTCTTGCTTTATCGTATTCGCTTGTATATCTCTTACTTTATAGTTTTGTTTTGTTCCCTTAGAAACCACTAGCTAGGTTGTTAGCTCATTTTCTGGCAGTTCCCATTGTATTTTTGGTCCTCTGGTCGTATGGACTCCAACACACTTGAGAGATGCCAATGCGCTGTGCTATTGTCCCGGAACCACGCTTTCATCCTTAGTAGAGAGCTACCTGAGGCATTATGCTGAACTCAAAAATTGGCTCACCTAGCCCCATTTTGAGTTTCAGGTCTACAGAGTGATTGAAGGACCTTATAGTCCTCATCATTCTCGTCCCTCATTTCAAGACACCCCTTTAGAGTGAGGTAAGTTAGGCCAACCTTCTGCTCTTGGCTCTCAGTGACCTGGGGCCTTGAACGTGGTTGGTCCCCCTCTCTTACAAATACAAATAGAGACAAATCAGTGCCCAAAAGTCTAAAACAAGACCTGTACATGGATAGATTTTCCCTAGGGAAAATGGGTCCTAACATAGGGGTTACAAAAAAATGAATTTGAGTTTGAAGTTCAGATCTAGGGTTTCCTATTTCAGGTTATAAAACTATACTTTTAGTGGCTGATTTTTCCAAAATTTGATGACCTAATACAAGTGCAATGTATGATAAATGATTAACAATATTACACTTTTTGAAATACTATTTTGACTCAATGATTGAACATACACTAATCTACAAACACTATGTAAAATTATTGCAAATTTTTGAATTTTTTAGATTTTATAAGATACAAAATTTGCAAGCCTAAAACCCTAAATGAAATGCAAGTTAATGCAAGTTGAAAACCCTAAATGAGATGCAAAAAAATGCAATTCAATGCAAATTAATGCAATTCCTAGATCTAGGGTTTGAATGGACTCCAAATTAGAATTATTTTGATGTACCACGTCAGGTTCACCAAAATGAAACCTAGGAAAATAGGGTGTGAGATGTGTTGATTAGGGGTTCTTTCTTAATGTGGGGTTCACCAATTTTATTATAAATAGAAAGGGAAAAATGGGGTATCATACACATATTTTCCTTTATTTCATTAGGAAAAAGAGATCCCTTGATCCAAGGTTGACTTTCAACCCTTAGGTGAGTCAACCTTGAAGGAAATCTTATTGTTTTCCTTATGATCTAGGACGGGGCAGATATGTTGAAACAACACTTTTGGGAGAAAGACTAAAAATAGCAAATCAATGCAAAATTACAATGTGAAACATGAAATTAGAAGATTAAACCTTAATCCATCAGAACCCACAACTTTTAGAAAGATTTGATAAGGTTTATTATTTTTGCACCTTTCACCAAATTATTGTTGTTGGGAGTTGGAGAGTGTCCTCTGTGATAGATTCTCCCTAGGGTGAATGGGTCTTTTTAGGGCTCTCTAAAATTTATTTTTGGGTCCTCTATTCTTGTGTCTTCACTCCTAAATTCTTTGGCTATCACAGTTAGAAATTCAAAAAAAAATCTTGTAGGTGAGTTTTTGTGGATTGATGATAACTTTTCTAATTTTGCACTTTGACAGATCTTTAATCCTTCTTCAACCTAAGATATGCAACACAAAAACAAGAGGGAAAAGTTGTGTGTTTTTGGTGAATGGAGGTTTGCCTTGGTCAAACCCCGTTTTGGTAATTAAACCTTGAAGTGAAAATAATGAAATATGAAAGGAATGATGAATGAACAATTGTTATGTTGCAACTCATCGAACCTTTTATTTGAAACCTTTGAAGGACTGCAACTTAGTAGATCTTGCATGAAATGGCTTGATTTTTTAAGTGATCTTGATTTGATAGCTTGAATCTTGATTTTAAACTTGATACCTACATTATAATGTTAGCTTCAAAAACATGCATGATACTTGCTAACTTTGACACAATGCTTGAGATCTTGAATGCTACAAAAAATGCTAGATAAATATTCTCTTGAACACCTTTGACAATAATCTTCTCTTGTGAAATTGGAATTATGTTGCTAGGATTTGAATTTATAAAATAACATTGCTTTTATAGATTATTTTCTAATTTCTTGAAAAGTAAATATTACAAGTCGACATTTAAAACTTGAATTTAGGACCTTAAGACGCCACCAAAACATGTTTAAAATTTAAAATTGTGATCTTAAGGGGAACCCATTCGGCCAAGGGTGAATGGGTCCTAACCTAAATAATCAGGACCTATTCATTTCTTAGTGTTAAAAATGATAAATGCATTAACTAAATCATAATTCCCCTTTCAAAAATTGCAATTAATTAGGCTTGTAAATGCAAATTTTAGGAAATTAGATGTTTAATTAAATCCATTTAATTAGGGACCTAGCCATAGTGTGAAAATGTAAAGGAGTACATTTTTTGACACTACACTATCATTTATAAAAACCATAATAATTAAAAGAAATGCCACTTTCTCAACAATAAAGGGTAAGTGCAAGAAGTTGGGTCCACGAAGAGGGGAAATTTTGGGCAAAAAATGTTGAAAGGAAAGGGTACCCATTTCGAAATGAGATCTTGAGCCTAAAACCATTTGGGTTCCTATTCCACTTGGATTACCTATTACAAAACAGGTACCCATTTTGAAAAGTAATTTTTTTTTTTTAAAGCCGACTATCGATTCATTCACCTACAACTTCTGTAGCCAGAGTGAGCAACTTGAGGATAACGGGTATCCATTTGCAAACCATCTAGTTGTTCTTGCCACCTCATCCCTTCCACGTACTCAATCTTATCAACCTCCAGGTTAGTACTTGTGTTTTTTTTGCTTTATATTTAATGTTTTTTGTTTGTAATTATGGTTTAAAACTTAATTATATAATGTAACATTTAGGTTTTGTAATTTCATAGTTTATATTTTTGTTTATTTTAATTTTTGTAATTAGGATGAATTATATAATTTATTAATTCCATTTGTAATTATATTCATCAAAATAATGGATACATACAATAAACTAAAACCCTAAACCCTAAACCCTAAATCCTAAACCCTAAAACCCTAAACCCTAAACCCTAAACCCTAAAACCCTAAACCATAAAACCCTAAATCCTAGACCCTAAAACCCTAAACCCTAAACCCTAAATAGTGTCACCTCTCATATTAGCAATAGGGGATTCATAATTGTGAAATAAAATTACCTCACTAGCTTGATTAATCAAATGAATAACACTAACCACATTCAAAGTATTTGGGACACTAACAAATACATTTTAAACATTAACATTTAAAAAAAAAGGGTTAGTAACTAAACTTACATCGTCCTAAATTTTCATAATACTCATAGGCCATATATTAATTATCAAACCTTCATCTAGATGTTAATTATTTGATAATGAGAAACTTCAAGTGTATATTATGAGAACTAATATTTGCATTTAATTCATTGTAGGCGAAGTAGACCTTCAATATATCTTTGTATCTTTATTTTCCCCCTTCTCTAGGAAAATATCACAACAAGTTCATCATCTTCTCATTTGAATGTGTTCTTTAGTTAAAAATGATTATCACAATTGTAAAAGTAAACCCTATATGAATTAAATCACCACTACCACTTGACCTTGTGGTTGGAATAAAACTCCCATAACCCTACTTATATCCCAAAATCAAGCAACTCTAATATTACTTGTTCTATAATCAATAGGTTTAGAACCCTTGTTTACATCAAGCATGGATTTTATATGCTAGGTATTAATATGTGACTCGTACCTAATCACTATTCTTTAGTTTAAATGTTTGAAAAATATTACTCTAAATTTTATGAATCGAAAAAGAACATTAAAAGAACTAGGGAATACACCATAACAATATCACAAGACACCAAATAATATTATATAAAACCCTTCAAATGTGTGAAAATATATGAATATTATGCTACTTGCATCTCATCACTATTTCTAGCATCAATACATAAAGAAAATATCACCTCACCGACACGATTAATTGGAATCATTTCAATATATTGTGAACTCCTTCAATCCTACATGAAAATAATACACACACTCCTTTGTTTCCTCAAACAATAATGAGCTCATACTCACAAAGAGGCAATATTTAGGTGTTTCATTTTCCATCTCATATCATTCCCCATTCATTCCTACCATTATAAATGAATGATCACGAAGAATATGAATGGTCACTAGTATTGGAAAAACTAATCCCTTCTATTGAATTGAATCACCAATACCACTTTCAACCTCTTGGTTAGCATAATAATCCCAAAACATTACATAGATTCTGTGAGACGAGGATTGTCAGGGTGGGTCGATTATGCTTGATCCATGATGAATCGAAGCACAATCTACCCACTAAACCTCAATCTGCCAAACAAGATCATTCAAATTGAAAAGATTAAACTAAGCATTTATATAAACTGAAAGTTACAAACTATGAAAACAGTTAAATTTCTACTCTAACCCATTTGAAACTTATCCTATTTTGGAATTGGTGTCGTGTTGATGTGGGACAACGACCCTTTCCCAATCTCGTGATCAGTGAGCCTGTTTCAATCAATTCTATGGAAGAGAATCGTTGAAACCATTGTGATAAATGGATGAAATCCTAGTTTATGCTAAATTAAACATGATGCAAGCTAAATTAACATGATTTTATTCTACAAATTAACTAATTATGCAATTGCTAAGCTAATTCTAAGCTAAAAGATGGAAACCCTAACTCATATACAAACTAAGATGGATGCATAGAAGCCATTAATGGATGCTATAAGATATTTATGCAACTAAAATAAACTAAAAGTGAGTAAAGCATGAGTTTAGATGTAAGTGAGTTCAAGAACATAAGTTTTCAATTGAAAGATGGATCCATTTGTCTCCAAATAGTGCCTTATTTATAGGAGAGAAAATGAGAAATGGAGGGTTGAGATTGAAAAGATTAATCAACGGTCAAAGATGAAAGGAAGAAGAGACATGGATCATGGACTCTCATCAACAGGTGAGAATGCATGATGGGATTTAATCAAGGGATCACATTTTCTTCAAACAAACACACTTTTGACCTGTTCACATAGGTCAAAGGTGACTTGTTCAAAAGGTTAAAGGTTAAAACTTGGGTGAGGATAAAAGGAATTTTTCAAATTAAAAGAAAAATTTAATTGTACAAAAAAGAAGATAAGGAATATTCCCTTTTAGAGGAAAATTACTTTAATTGCTAATTAAACAAGGTTTAATCATGCAATTAGGGGATTTGGAGGAATAAA